>CANYLF013738557.1:0-14032 GCA_948193215.1 Bocquillonia castaneifolia
TATATATGTAATTATATTTACCAAAAAAATTAGTATGTAATTATAGATTGATTACCTAAATATTCTCATTAAGAACATTCTATTAAAATTCTCATATTAAAAATTGTAATTACCCAATTATATTAAAAGTGATTAAAAAAGTAATCTTATAAAGTTATAAACCAAAAACTATAAGTGAATTACTATGATTTTAATGTGTATGTGTTTTATCTTTATATTGTATTGTGTATGTTTGTATTTTAAATGTTAATTTAAACAAATACTAATTTTTCATCTAAGTTAATATGATAAAACTATACATAAATAATTAGATACAACAATTAAACAAATGTATTCTTCCTGTGTGAAAATAACTCAAATAAACTTAAAATTTAAATAAACTAAATGAAAAAAAACATAAAAAGAAGGCGAAAGGTATATATATATATATATATATGTATATATGTATGTATGTATGTATGTATGTATGTGTGTGTGTGTGTAATATGTGTATGTGTGCGTATATGTACACACATGTATGTATACACACACACACACACACATATCCTCAAACTTTTACAATTTTACCCAATTCATCTTAAGAATGTTTTTTTTACTACATGTCGGTTTCACATGTAATAAAAGCACATTAATGTTCAATTACAAACGTGTAATATGTGAAAAAAAGTGTTTAAATGTCATGAAAAATATAAATTTATAGGTTTTAATAGGTTAAAAATAAAGGTTGAGAAAAAATCAGACAAAACTACGAAAGTTTGAAAACATAAATTGGTGATCGACCTGAAAAGAATGATAATTCTTAACATTTAAAAAACTAATGGCAACTCAAAGTAAATATTAATATAGAAAATTAAAAAAAAGAAAATTAGGGTGAAAGGACTGAAACATTAACATAAACTTCGTGTTATTATGATTTTTTGGATTTTTTTAAAGATGTAAGGGTGTTTTTATTCATAAAATCAAAAATATAAGAACGATTTAATTTGTTTTGAAAATTGAAGGACTCGTAGTACTTAAAGCTTAAACTTAAGGAGCCAATAGTAATTCACCACAAAATTTTGGAGCCTTCACATTAAATATTTTAGGCTTAGTACTTTTTAACCAGGTTTTAAAAATGGCCTAATCATAAAATTAAAAAATCCAAATCTTTTCAATTTTTTTAAATTATAGCCAAACCCTTTAATTTTTTTTTCAATTATAACCAAATCTTTTAGTTTAATTTTAATTGTATCCCATATTTTAAAATTGATTTAATTATAAATTCTTTAACTTATATAACAAACAAATTGTATTCAAATTGATGATTCTTATTTTCATACTTATAAATAAAGGTAAGATGGTACAAAAAATATTTTTTTAGATTTTAATTATTTTAAAGGTAAATTATTAATTTTATATAAAAATAATTATTACAAATTATTTTTTTTACTTTTAGTTTTAACCACAACTACTAACCATCAAAATAAAATAATTAAATTGCTAAATTAACATAATATGGTTTCTATATGCACACAATTCAATCAATTTTGAGATGTGGGATAGAATTGAAATCAAATTGTAAGGTTTGACTATAATTGAAAAAAATTGAAAAGGTTTGGATTTTTTTTTATGGTTAGGCCTTTAAAAATTGGTCCGTCTATTGATTTGAAAATATCAAAGAATGAGGTTCAACCATGGTTGAACCAATAATTATAAAACACATCTTGATTAATATATATATATATATATATATATATATATATAAAATATGTAATTAAATATTTGAATAACATAAATGTTAAAAAGTAATGTTAATGATTAAAAATATGACAATAAAGATATAGCTATAATTAAATAGATTATATATAAGTGATATTTCAATTAAATATCTTCTAAAAAAAACCTTCTCTATCTTAAAATAGAATAAAATAAAAAAATATTAAAAAATAAATATTTAATATTTAATATTTTTTTTGAAGGATAAATGATTTAATAGTTTAAATGAATAACAATCATGTATTTTTTTATTATTTTAATGAAATGACATAATTTTAAAATTTTTACATATAAAAAATAAAAAAAGAACCTTTTAAACCATCAGAATCATGATCGGATTGAAAGGATTATAGTTTAATTGATCGATTCAATGAGTTTTTGAAAGGTTTCTTTTACTACTAGTTTTATAAACCGATCAGGCCCTATTTATGATCGGTTTCAAATTTACCGGTTGAACCAACTAGTTCGTCCGGCCTTAAAACATGCTTTTTAATACAATAAAATTTTTTCATAAATTTCTTTGTTATTTTAATTTGTCTCCCAAGTATTGTTTCTTAAACAAATAGCATTTTACCATCTAAAAAAAACAAATATCATTTTATAAAAAAAGGGACCGAGAAAAGTCTGAGATTTCCCAATGGGCCTTTAAAGCCCAATTATCTGTCCATAAGCCCAGTTGTAGTATTCCATTTCCATCAAAGTGTATTTGTGTGTGTTTCTTCATACACTCAAAACTATGGTTTATTTCACTCTCACACTAATCATTTTAAAATCTTGATTTGAAAAATTAATTCTTAATTAAGCTCTAATTTCTTGAATTGTTATTATTATAATAATATTACTTACTTGTACATTACCATTTCAGAGTGATTGATTTGAGGTTGTTAGAGATCCTTATTACATCACTGTTTGATTCAATTTCTTCAATAAGATACAAAAATGATGTCTCCAAATCAAATTAGTGAAGATCGAGGTTCTTCTCATTTCAGGTACCTTTTCTTTTAACTCTAAGACCCTAACCCTAACATTGCTTTATTCTTCTTTATTGTGTTAATATTTAATGTTTACTTATGAAGATTAGGGTTATTAAGTTAAGTAGCTAATTATTTTTAAGCGGTTGTAATGATAACATTTCTATGTTGTGCTGCATCTGTTTGTTTTGTGACATTTGATTGAGCATTGATAATTATGATGATAATTTTGTTTTTTTTTTTGTTGGGTTTATTATAGGCACACTCCTTTGCAGATAATTCATGTAATAGGGAACTTCTTTAGAATATGGTCAGTTTACTCAATGTATCGGTATCTGTCTCACACTGAAGCTTCCGTTGTGCTCTTTATCTTTAGCTGTCTTGTTCCGTCGTGCATTATTTTTTTAGTTTTGCAAAGACCTTGGAAGGGAAGACCACTCTCTAGTCAACAGGTTCAATTTTGAGTGTTCATGTGAAGTTAGCATTCTAATGTTTATATATGTAACTTCTTAATTGTGTCTCTGTTGTGTTTATTGTTGTCTTCAGGTAGTGCCGTCTATCATAAATGGTGCCATTACTGCTTTATACTTCATCTTGTGGGGAAAGGGCCTCAGGTCTTGTGGACCAGTTAGGTTGGTTTACATTGCTCTTTAGCATATTGCTGTGATATTTGTGATTTTCTCTATTTCTTTGTCAGTTGTAACTTCCTGCGTCCTTTTTCTCTAGTTGTTGGGAGTTTCAAGCTAGGACTTAGGTAATTTGCTTACAGTTTGTCAAATCAGCAGTCTGCAGGACTAATAGTAATTACATGTTATAGGTGATACTTTTTTTTATTGGTAACAGGGTATGCAAGAGTCCTGTAAAAGACAAGTTTAAATTTCGAAATATCATTAGGCTCCATGTTTTAGTCATGGTATTGGTAGCCTCACCTAGTGACATCTCATCTTCTAATGTCACTTTATGATTTGTGGCTGCATCTGCTGGGGTTATGCCGTTATCAATTTTTAAGAAAATGAATTCTTTTAGTGTAGCTCTTTGAGGAGACTTGACCTGGTTAACTGATCTTTTTTCTAATGCCGAATATTTGGTTGGAAGTGGGTGCTTAACAATGCAGTTTTTAGGGTATTACCAACAAAAGTTTATGAGCTTATGTTGTTTTGTCCATGCCGGATGGACTCTCAGCTACTCTTATTGGTGCTTGGCACATGCATTCTGCCATGGTCAATCTCAAGATTTCTTTGACTTTCCACAAGTCTGCACTTTAATAGTACTTAATTCTCTCATTTCTTCATTCTTATACTGACAACAGAGCTATATTGGCGGAGTATTCTGGTGCTGTTCTCGGAGTATTATCTGCCACATTATATGGTCGGAGGAGTAATCTCTGGAAAAAGGTAAATTTTTTTCCATTTTCTTAAGGCAATTGAGAAATCAGAATCAGATTTTATGTTTGTCATATTTTCAATAGGGTCATGGCTTAAATTCATTATTTAAAAAATGAACAATGTCTGCACTCAACATTGATGCAGGTATTGTTCTTTTATGGTCAGATATATATTTCTCATAGAGAAAAGCATATTCTAAACTTGTTATAATATAGCACTTATAGGAAGTTATCTTGCTAGTGAGTAGTCACTGTTGGATCTTATATATCAGGTCTGCTTACTAGACAATTGTATCATTGGCTCTAATTTAGAAGTTATTAAATCACGTTCTCTTATTTATGGATATTTTATCTTCTACTAGGCAGGTGGCCTCATTGCAATGCTGGCATCATTCTACTTATTATCTCAAGGGTGGGCTATGGCTACATATTCACCATTTTATATCCTTGCATGCATAAAAAATTATTACATTCAGAGAAATAATAATTTTTCTACATTTCTTTATGTTCGTTCTTATTTATTGTGAATTTCAAAAATAGCTCTTTTCTTGTTAAATTAATGTGAAAATACCATTCAAAGAAACTGCTGATTCTGAGGATCACACAGAACAAACTTTGAGCATAACAGAAATGATAGTTCCAATCCTTGCTGGTATATTATCAGCTTTAAGAAGGGTGATTGCACGGCGTGTTTCACTAAAGGTATTGAGGTTCATCCATCTATAGTTACTTACCATTTTTTTGGTGGGAATGGAGGGATGGGGAGGCTTCAGTTTTGGTGGCCGTCCTTTGTTTATGTAGTACTTCTTTGTTTTCAGAATCAACTTAAAAGGAGACTTCATGCCATAACCATTTCGGCTTCAACATGTTTCCTGTTTCCTGTGGCTATGTGGGACTTCATCATTGTAAGTCTGATGTATTGGGTAGACCATTGTGAAATGATTTCACTGATTAATCTTTGCAGACTTTGGCTTCATTTGAAATTTACATCGTCTTTACAAAATTTCAGGGATCAACTTCCAAGAGCAGTGTTGAGCTTCCTTTTTCAGCCTGGGCATTTTTGAGCACCATTCTATTTGGAGTTGTCTTGATATTTTATGTTGATAGCATCGCAGAGGAGAGGTAACTTTACTTGATATCGTGTGTGCGTGCGCTGCTCTTGGACTTGTTTTTGCCCAAGTATGGTCATATGCAGATATAAGCACTCTTTTGCTCAGCTTGTGCATGTCTGCTGTATATACTTTGTTAAAACCATAACTGTGGTGCCCTTTGTTAATAGGGGATGCATGTTTGTCTGAATCATTTGATTTTCATTTTCTTGTTGCTGTAATTCTAAACTGTCCATGAAGAAATTTCTACCTACTTGTCCAGAACTACCTAATGCAGATTAAATGACTGTCCTATAAATCATCTATTTGTTAGACATATTCTGGCCTGGGAGTGGCACTGTGATGTTGCATTGACCCTGCATCCTCTTTGTGCATAAATTTTTTGATGACGACAATTAAGCCAGTTCTAATTTTTTTCGCCAAGTTTAATAGGATGAATCCATAAAGCTACAGCTGCCATTTTCATAGTTCTGTAGTTTGCTGATATTGTTCCAATGGCATCATTTCATCAGTCCAGAAAACCTTTTGAGACTCTCATAATATTTATTTTTCTAATGTCATATGAATTTACATACATGTCTTTGGTTGATGGTTGGATTCTTAGGTTCTGCATCCTACTACTTATACCCTTTTATTTTTTATGATGCTGTATAACTTAAGATGTTGCTTCCAGACAATTAATAGTTATTGTAAGTGCAATACTTTTTACAAGGTTTGATCGTAGGAAATATTTTCAGTGAATGACAAAACTAACTTTGCCTATTTATAGACTGCACATGGTTTTCTCTTCTCCAAGACACTTAATGGTAGCTGGAGGATGCATCATTGTTATGGAGATTGTGTACAAAATGGACTTCTCTCTACCGGGATTCATTATTTGCACCTCAATTTTGGGTTTTGGTATGTAGAAAGTTCTTTTACTTGGCTTTGGTTGTGTCTATACCTCTGTGTGTATGTGTGTGCGTGTGTGCATTTTTTTTATTTAGTAGATGTTGATTGTTCAGTGCTGCAGAAATAAACCTTGTTTAGCATTTCAGATGGATGGGCATTGTGTTAGAAAGGAAAGAGTTGGAAAGAATTTTTGGATATGAATGTCTTATATCCAAAGGATTAATGCAATTAAGTTCGACATCTCCTATCACTTACAAAATTTCTGGATAATTAGAATTAAACATAATATTTATCTGCATATTTAGAATTAGTCCTTATCCATATTGAAAATTGAGGTATCAAAAGACGATTCTTCATATCTGTTTTATAATGCCTGACTTCCTACTTTACATTGAGAATACACTGCCTGCTATTTGTAGTTTTTTCATAAGACTTGCATAAAAGACCAGGCCCCTGGATATGGATATGGACATGTGTGATTTTCCATCGAATGTTATTGTACTATATATTTCAGTAAACACATTATGATCAAGTTTTAACAAGGTGACGCTTAAATTTTTCTTCACTATAAATAATGAATTAGAATGTAATGATACCATGGAGATCTATGACAGATCAACTTTGATCAGGACCAACTCTGGTACCTCTATCCCATAATGACAAATTATTAAATAAGTCTCCAGATAATAGGAGCTTTAGTTGTTGAATTCAGCACCGTTAGCCATTGCTGGACAAAACAAGCAGTCAACAAAAATCAAACACTTGAATATACAAGTAGAATGCATTAAACAATTTGAGAACATGATGATTTATCATGTTCATTTCTTGATCAATAATTGTCCCTTTTATCCTTCTGGTTCTGTGGTTTTTGTTAAAAATATTGTGTACACAATTGATGTAGGTATTTACGAGGCAACTTCTTTGGAACGAAGTAAAAAGGGTTCTCTTCAGCATTCAAATTCATCAAATGGCATGTTGGGAGAGGACATACAGATATCCTCACTTCCGACTTAAAATATGCCATGTACAAGTTTGTCACATGTACACAACAATTACCAGGTGTTGAATCCATCAAACTGTCCCCTTTCTCGTCTGTTTATCTCCTTGCGAGTCAATTGAAGGATACAATTGAAGAAAAATGAGAAATCTATAGTTAGAATCTCTCACACGCATAATCTTTTTTTGTTGGCGGCGCATTAATGTATATAAATCTTGTAAATGCATTTGAAGCACTAAATTCTTTTAACTGTTGTAGCCTAGATGTTTAGAAGCTTGCCAAAACCATTATTGGGAGCTTTGGTTACTGCTTCACTTTGATAAATCAGCTAAAGTCGCTCTCAACAGATTTTTTTTGTCCCTTTATGAATTTTGACGGATTACTTATCAATTGATTAATTTTTAAAGATATTTGTTAAATATGACTTTCCCACAATCGATTTCTCCTAGTGAATCAAGCCTGACAAAGTGGATTTGCTTGTTCTTGAGAAGAAAGAACAGACCGATTTGTTAGTGTGTAATAATTTGCCGAAAGAAAAGGATGTCTGGCTAATGGTCCTTCTGGCCTTTCAGGCGCTTATAAAGACCTCATTTCTCTGGATAAAAGGTTGGTTGGTTCTGTTTAGAAACCAGAGATAATCAGAGAATAAAACAGGAGATGAGCAACAACAAGAACGCTAAAATTTTGTTGCTGGCAAGGAAACAAAATACCCATGAACAGTTTCGAAAATAGCATGTCCAAAGATTTCCATTCAAATTGGAGAACTTGGTTTTAACAACCTCCAAATGTATAAAATCAATTACATGCCATGTCTGGTACTTCCAGCACTTTTTGTTAGTGCTTTAGTCACAACATGAGTAACAATTCCTATGGGGCAGAAGAGTAGGCAAAGCGAAACTGAATGCCGAGTCTCGATGTCATTTTCCAATCCATCATGAAACACTTGCCTGGATAAGTCACAAGTTATAAGCTAAAATGATGAGAAAAAGAGAGGAAGGAAGATGTGGAGATGGATACCTTGCAGCAAAGAGATCAATCGCTAACAGGTGAATCCATGCTGAAGCTAATGTTATCTCACTGGAGAACATCTTAGCAATGCCAGGCAACTGATAGAAGTTCAATTAACAGTCAGACCAAAAGATTTTAATTACCTTTGTATAAAATAAGTACACAGTACACTGCTAGAAATATAGACGCACCTCCGGTAACCAGTATTTACTCGCAAACATTAGCCGTAATGTGTCGGGTGTCCAAGAGAGGTAAAGTAGATATGCATAAAGAAGTCCAAGCGCCACATAAGGTATGCTACTCTCCATAGATTTTCTAGTCTGCAACAAGCACAATCTTGTCCATTATGTCCATAACTTGGAAAATAAGGCATGGCTTGAATCTTCTCTAAAGTAGACTTGAGCTGACACTCACAGGCCATAACAATTGAAATCCAACAAAAATCTCAACTTGGAATTTCAAGATCAGAAAATCAGTGGTAAAATAATCACTAGCAGAATTGATGCAACTGATATTAGAGAAAAAGTTTTATGCTTTCAAAAAGAATGTCACTCAAATTGATGTTAAACGAGAATACACAAACAAGTTGGATTTAAAATCTTAACAACAGTTCAACAAAATATAATGACTAGATGCAATCTTTGGGAACTTTACAATTACATTCATGAAAAGTTTAAAGATCACAGACAGATACCTAAAGACTAGCAAAACATATGATATGAAGCTGGATTTCCAGGGAGGGAAAACAAAAGCATACCAATTCTGCTTTAGGAGCCACAACCATGAGAGTGTAAAATGGGAGAACAGCTGCAGTTCCCCAAGTAAAAGCAGTGCTTGCAAATTGGTAACTGGTCAACCCTGTAATGCAAAATGGTTGACAAAGAAACAATGTAGAGTTAACAACAATTCCAGGTAATATTGAACTTTGAAAGAGAGAACAATCTAGTTACAAACATAATGAAACAGCAAATATACAAGAGGCCAATTATTTATAGACTACCAAATGTGAAGAGTTGAAAAAGAAAAGTAACTCGATGGGAAAAAAATAAAAAAGTTGTCAAGGAATCAAGCAAACGTTTGATGCAGCACATAAAGACCACCATTGGAGCCTCTTAATAATTCATAACTGTGATTGATCACAAGCCTGTATGCAACGTGTAATGGCTACTGTAAATAGCTCTTCTGAATAAAATATTGTCATTTGAGCTTCAGTAGGTTTAACTCATAAAGAAGCTTCATCACAGTTATTGACAAAAGGAATAGGAAAATATTCAGACTCTAACTGGAATATAATATGCACAGAGCAACATACAACTAGGAAAAAAAAAAGAATCTTGGTTCCTTGGACAATGAGAAAGAGAAAGCAGATGCCTCCTTTAACAAACCAAAGATCTCCATTCCCTAGAAAAAGAAGACACACCATGTTTTAAAAAGGCTAGCCTTCAACAATGTTTAACACTAAAGCTTCATATATATAAGAAAACCAAGAAAAAAAATGAAACCTGCTTGCAATTACACAAAATAATAATAAGTGACGGATGAAGCGCAAGTGACCAAAAGGAATTACATGATGCACATACTCCCGAGCACTTTCGATGGACAATAGATCTTGCAAGTTTTGGTGGGATGGCAATTCTCGAACCTCCAATAAAACTCCAGTCATCAAGTATTTCAGCTCCCACTCTTGCCACTTGTAGACCAAAAAGTCCAGTACTATTGCTTTTGAGAGAATATGAGAGCTTTTCACCACCCTTTTCAACAGGATGCAGGGATCTTATAATCCGCCCTGGGTAGTCTATCTATAAGAAATGAAATTTAAACCTTAAGAACACCCTCCACTTCATAATACAAACTGAGTTGTTCACTTTTGTGGTCCACTTTATTGGCAATCCATACTGAAAAATTAAAATCAATGGAAAATCACAGTAGCACAAGTTCTGAATACGAGAACTCTTCGTGCTATTTTGCGTCTATATGAGACATATGCAGTCCGCAAGAAGCATACAAGCAGTAGGACGAGACAGCAAGAAGATACACGATGCACGGGCATAATCAAATGAACAACACTTTTAACTTTATGATACTAGAAAAGACCAAAAAGAAATAAATGGTTGCTTAGAGAAATGTCAACAAAGAAAAATATTTACATATAATTATAAGATATCAAGACAAGTCCCTTACATTGCAGAAGTTAAATGCACAAACTACATTAATGATCTCCCTTACACCTTAGATGAGATGGTTGAAATGATCCCAAACTTGATTTAATGTCAAATGCATATTTCAGGAAGCTAGAAACAGTTTGATAAATAAACCTACAACAAACACAATCTCTCATGAAAGTGACCCCAATATATCAATAATAGAGACAAAAGGAAAACAAATTCACATTGGACTTGCAGAAATACAACTGAATTCTTATATCAAATAAATGCAAAATCCATTTCCAATCTGGAAAAAAAAAAAATCATCCAAAAGGACTAAAACCACTAAAAGAGCCAACCTTTACAGTATGACACCACACACATATAACATATAACAGCTCAAGAAGCAAATGTAACACAACCAGGTACCTGAAGACACGAGCAATTATTAAAAAAAAAAAAAGGCACAAAAGAGAAGGAAAAAAGATCATACCTTGCAATGGATTTGAGAAGGGCAAAAGCTAGAACAGAAAGCCATATTTGTTGCAAAATAGAGATACCCAGAAAGAAGAGTGGCCTCTTCATTCGATTAAAGCAAAGTAATTTAAAGCATCACAATCCCACTAGAGAGGAAAAGGAGTACAGGCCATTCATAGCTAAGCAAGTAAAAAAAAAAAAGGAAAGTATAATATTGCGCACTCATAGGAATATAGTAGTAATACTATACCAACAAAGACAGTGTAGTACAATTATATTTCTATGTATGGAACACAAATGAACAGAATAATAACAATAATCAGCAATAATAACAAAGCAGAGAGCATAAAATAGTAAACTAGTAGTAGTGACACCAGTGGCAGCACTAAAAAGAAAAGCTAAAAAGGAAATGTTATCCAGACACACCCACATGCGCAATATCATTTGTTGTTTAGTGAAGATACCTTAATTGGCTAGCTGGATAGATATAGAGATAGAGATAGAGGTTCGGTTCGGTTACATTAATTTTTAATTTAGGTTACTTACTGTCCTTTCACTGATTCTTTTTTTTTCTTGCACGTTATGAATTTCAATGTGCATTGCATCTGCAGCTCATGTGGTTGCTGATTGACACTGGCACTAACCTCCTGAATAATAACCTCAGATTACCTACCGGGTGGATGAGAAATGTCTATACTATTAAGTTATAGCTATGACAATTCTATTAGTTTTTTAAAACTGATTTTGGAATAAATTTTGGGTTAAATATGATAATCACTTTATCATTGAAAATGATTTTTCCATGATTCTTTTAATCAATTAAAAATCTTTTCACGTTTGTTCATTTAAATGAACTGCCCCTCAATATTATCTTAGCGGTTAGTAGACCCGTTCAATGATGAGCCAAGGCAGGTCAGGTTTAGTTGGGCCTACTCTTTTAGAGCTCTATCCAGACCTGTCCAAATTCATATCGAACCTAATTTTTATATACCCGAACCTATCTATATATTCAGATTTTTTTGAGCTTTTCGATTTCGGGTCGGACTTTTTTCAGATGTATGTCTATTTCTTATCAAAATTGAAAACTCAAATCCACCCATAAAAAATTCAGGCTCCTTCAGACTCAGACTTGGACGGACCTAATTTTAAAAATTGCTACTAAGTCCACCCAAATCAAATGGGTTTGGATAAATACCCAACCCATTGAACAGGTCTAGCAGTTAGCAAAGAGATCAAAGGGTTCTTGTAAAAAAAAAATTCAATTTAATTCCTGAACTTAATTTTATTTAATAAACTCTTATAAAACCACTTTTATTTCATAAAAATTAATAACTTTTCTATAAAATTATTTTAAAAACTAACTAAAACTCAAATTAATTCATTCAGAATTTAAAAAACCTAATAAAACTATAATAAAATAATAAAGTCATTATAATATGTTACAAAATTTCTTGACCTATTATATTCATAACTTGTCTGTAATAATGGTTCTTGACTTACCATATTCCAGATGTTTATTTTTTACCTTATTATAAATTGAAGGTTTCAAAAGCTTCATACATTCGTTTGCTTGACATTTTTTCCACATATTTTCTTTCTCATCAAAGTATCTTTGAAATATTTCTTAATAGATGAAATGTAAGTTTCTACTATTATCTTTATCATCATTAAAACTTATTTATTTTTCAAAATCGATTTGATTAATAATTAATATGTCACTACTATGATGTTCTTAATTATAATTTGCTATAATGTTTTATTTTTATTTTATATATATTTTAGTTAATCCATTCTCCACAAGCTTGCATAGGATGAAGAGACTCTCAAGCACATCAATCTTTGGCTATACTCAATAAAAATCCATCATTTAACACAAGTCCAGAAGCTTTCCTGAAAAAATTAGTACAATTAGAATACCAAACATCTATTCACATACATGAGACAATCTTATTTTTTTTATTTACAATAAAACATGTGAAGGACTATGCCTACTCAATCTCATAGTATGCACTTCAAACCACAAACCTCAATCAGTATACAATTATGTTATAGCATTACCTTTGTCTTATCTAGATAGAGTTTTACGAGTCTTCTACAAGCTATTCAAATTTTGCAACAAACAATCTATTATAAATATATAAAAGTGAAGGAAATTTTTTTTGCCACATAGGATTCATGGATAATATGACATAGCTACTTTTTTCTTTATTTTATATTATTTATTTATTCTATTAATTATATTTATAGTTTAGCATTTAATAATAATAGAATTGAAGAGTTATATTATTTAATAAATGGAATAATCGTAGAATTTTAAGAGTTTTAGTTTTAATTTTTACAAGTTATAGAATTTTAAGGATTCTAAATTTAATACTCAATAAAATTTCAAAATTTATAGAATTTTCAAAGTTCTAAATTAAAATTTAATTAATTTCAAAGGTTATAGAGTTTTAAAAATATAAATGTAATACTTAATAATATTCTAAAGGTTATAGTATAATTCTAATACTTTATATACCGAGTTATGATTTATTATATTTATGAATGAGTTTGAACAATTTAAAAAATGAGTTGAATTTAAGTCCAACACAAACCACTTAAATCATTTTATAGTTTGTAATTCTATTGCCTGCGTTTTTGGATAATAAGAAGATAAATTTTTTTAATGTATGAGTAATCTTAGTATAATTTATTACTAGCCAAAGTAGTTTTTTTCTTTTAAATTGTAAGTTTCAAATTTGTAAATAGAATATTTTCTCAAAAAAATTGCAATTGTTATAAATATTTTTATTTGAAGTGAATGTCCATTAGCTTAATAATTGATAGATAGTGGATGTCTAATTAATTAGCACTAACTTAATAATTGATAGTTAGTGGATGTCATCAATTAGCACTAACTTAATAATTAATTGATATTTGGTGAGTGATATTGCCTATAAATACCCTATGGATTTATTTGTGTATAAGATGAAGAAATAAGAGAAGAAATAAAAGTTGAGAATTTTATAAAAATATTAGTGAGGAATTATTGTGTTTGAAAAAATATTGAAACTATCGTCTTAATTTTGTGTCCTTATTTTAATCTTTTTCTAACACGTTATCAGCACGAGTTTGTTCGATTAGTAAGTTTTCTTATCTCAATCTTATTATTATTTATATATTTTAATTTTGTTATAATTTGTTATATATTGTTTAATTTAATTTTATACTTTTATTCTTTTATTTGTTCTTTAAATTTTTGCTTCTTTATCATTAGTATATTTTCTTGCTCTTATTTTATTTCATGTTCTATATAT
>CANYLF013738705.1:0-12964 GCA_948193215.1 Bocquillonia castaneifolia
GAGTATATAAATATATATATATATATGAATGTATATATGTGTAAGTGTGTGTATATATATATATTGGGGTAAGTATTAGTAGTTATTTATTTACTGAGTTGCCAGCTCACCCCTTGGCATATTTTTCAGGTTCAAGATAGAAGTCTACGTGCATTTCGATAGAAGTTCAGGTTGGCCAGTGGATAACGAACATTTGGTGCATTAGGTTATGCATTTATATATGTATGCATTTAGTTTTTGAGTTGTTAATTGATAAATATGTGTAATGAACTATTTGATGTGTTTATTTATGTATAAAAGATTTGAGTAAATATTTGAATAAAGTTGATTTTGGTTAATTGTATGTTGATGATGTTTTCCATGTTCCTTGGATATACATATTATTGTATTTTTAAGTTTGAAGTGTTTGTTATATATACTAATTGATTTTAACTTGGTTTAAGTACAGTTTTATAGAGGAAAGTCAGAAATACTATTTTTAAACTGTGTTTTCTGTTCAAAAATTTCGTTTGGGTGATTTTTGGCTTACAACGATCGTTGCACTATTCACAAGGATCGTTGTTGATTTGCAACGAGCTCGTTGCTATTTTCCCATGAGCTCGTGTACTTCACTAGATTTTTGGCAAATTTTTGTGTATTTCACAACGATCACTGTTCATTTCACAACGATCGTTGTACATTTGACAACGATCGTTTCTATTTTCACCACGATCGTTGCACCCCATTTTCAGAGAAAATTTTATTTTCGAAGGGAATTTTAAATCGAATTTTGATTTATGATTAATTACCATTATTATGTATTTTAATCCGTATCATATTGTGTTAGATTTGGGTCGTTGCAGTTATACTAATCAACTTGCGCCAAGAGTCGATCTAAAGCTTCAAAGTGATCTTCCCTAGCTGAGGACGTAACCATCATGTCATCCACATAAACCTTGATCTCCTTCTACATTATATCATGGAATAATGTTGTGGCCATCCTTTGGTAAGTTGCCCCTGCATTCTTAAGTCCAAATAGCATAACCTTATAATAGTAAACACCCCATTCTGTGATGAAGGCTGTCTTGATCTTGTCTACAAGTGCCATCATTATCTGGTTATAGCCGGTGAAGCCATCCATAAAGGAATACATGGCGCTTGCAGCTGTACTATCAATCAGCATATCAAAGTGAGGTAAGGGGAAATCATCCTTTGGTGATTCTTTATTCAAATCTCTGTAGTCTACACACATTCTAACTCTTCCATCCTTCTTGGCGACTAGGACTATGTTGGCCAACAATTCTAGGTAAGTGACAACCTCCAGGAATCTAGCCTTGATCTGCTTTTCAACCTCTTCTTTTATTAGCTTGGCCCATTCTGGTCTAAGTTTACGAAGCTTCTGCTTGACTGGCTTCTTGGTGGGATCTATAGGAATATGAAGTTCAGCGATTGTCCTGTCAATACTTGGCATGTCATCATAGGTCCATGCAAAAATACCTTTTCTTTTATTTAATATTTTTTCAAATTTTTCTCTCATTAGCAGTAATATCAAATTCAAGAGTTATTTCCTTTGGCTGTTCTTTTCTGCCAATATTAATAGAATGTGTTTGCACATAATTAATGTCAAAAATGCTTATGGTATGATCTATGCAATGCACAGTGCCATCAGGTAAAACATCACACAAGTAAGAAAAATTGGTGTTCATATCATTGACCTTAGAAATAAAAACAGAATCGTCCTCAAACAAGTTGGACGTTATTACATCAATTTCAGCAGTTTCATAAAATAAATCAACTAAAGAGCTCTCTCTGAACTCATCTAACTCAGAAATTACAGCTACATCCTTGGGATTGATCAGTTCTTCTATCTTCATGTCCTTGATTTCCTCAAGCAGCATCTTTTCCATAGCATGCACATCCAGCAAGTCTTTGAAGATCTCAAAAGCAGACACGTAAATCTTCCCAACATCCATAGGTTCAGCCTTACCAGGATAAATAGTACCACTCTGCAGAATGAAAAAATCTTCCAGAGTCTTTCCATCATTAGTTATCTTCTCTCCTTTATAGCCTAGGCCTTCCTTAGTTGTTTGCATCTTGAAGTCAGACAGTTGTGTGACACCCTGTTGGTTCTTCCCCAACTCTAATGCAGGCAAGTAGTCCATCTTCTTCATCATCTGATTAACTACAGAACTTCCTGGTTCATCAAAGATACCCATAATCTGAAAGCCCATAGGTGCAATAATTCCTTGGGGGGTAGCTCTTAGAACTACAACTGATACAGCAGGTTTAGCCAAAATGGTCAGAACTTCATCCTGATAGGGAAATTTGATCTTTTGATGAACTGTGGTTGGTACTTCTCCCAAAGCATGGAACCAAGGTCAACCAAGGAGGACAACAAAGGTCATGGGAATGTCAAGCACAGTGAACTCAACCTCTGAAACAATAGGACTAGTTTTAACCTTTTTAGTGAACGTGCCTTCAACTGCCATTTTAGAATCATTTTAAGCCCGAATAACCAAGTTAGAGGGCTTCAGATCTTCTCTAGCTATCCCCATCTTAGAAAGAAGTTTAGACGGGCAGAGATTAATGGACGAACCATCATCAACCATAACACAGGAAGTTCTTTTCCCATTCACCTCAGCTGCAATTAATAAGGCTTTGTTGTGATCCCTCCCTTCTAAAGGCAAGTCTTCATTAGAGAAAGTTATCTCACCCTTCTTTCTTTTAGTCATGAGCCTTACCACTTCATCTGGAGTAGTGGTTTTAGGAATTGGTATCTGAGTTAAGGTCTTAACCAATGCCCGTCTATGAGACTCTGAGGAGACAAGAAAGTCCCATATGCTTTCATTAGTCTTGGTTTTTTTGAGTTGCTCTGTTACAATGTTAGCTAAGGTCATTTCCTCTATTAGTTCTTTCTCGGGTTCCTTGCTACCTTCTTTTTGCTTCACCAAATCCTTCCTTTGGAAATCTCTCCCACTTCAAGTGACTAAAGCAGGTTCAGAATTGACAATTTCCATCACGTTATCGATTTCAAGCTCATCTTCATCTGAAATGTACCAGGCATCAAACTTAAAGCAATCTTTTATCTTGCCATCTTTCCAGGTCTGGATCACATAGGAATCAACCTCACCCTTAGGGAATGGGATTTTCTTATCAATCTCATCACATAAAGCTTGAATCTCCTGTACAATACCAGTTGGCACATCTCCCTTATCTAGGAACTTTTTCCAAGCATTAGCTCTGTCCCAATCCTTCACATGCTCACCCCAGTTCTTGGGCCATTGTGTGTCTTTGTCATAAATGTCAAATTCTGGACCCCAGGTTGGTTCAATCTCAAAAAGAGGAATTGTCGGTGGCGGGTGCTTTGGGTACTGGACTTTGAAATCAAACTTGCCCGAAGGCTGACCCAAGAGATCTTCCACATATTCCTGTTTCAGCTCAGGTACCTCATGCATATCTTGAAAGGAATCCCACGCCTTCTTGAGAGCTTCCTCTTCTTCAGCCAAATTATAACCAATAGAGCCCCTTACATTTTCTAAATCTTTATCAGTAAAGGAGGCCCATACATCATTTTGGGTCAAACCAGAGTCAATGCAGCCTATTCTATTTGGTGGAGGAACATTGTTGTAGGTAGGCAGTGGGTTATTTTTGGTATTTGGTTTCTTAGAATTAAGGTCCATGACTTTTCCTTCATCTATGAGTTCTTGGATGGAGTGTTTAAGCTTAATGCAGTTGTCGGTTGAGTGGCCTTGCACCTGGTAGAAGCGGCAAAAGGCGTTTGGGTTATATAGTGGAGAGCTAGTGTTTGGTGGATTTTGGGCTAGTTTGGGTTTCAGCAAGCCTTCTCTTTCAAGTTGTTCAAAGACTTTGGACAGGCGTTTGTTGAAATTGGAGAGTCTGTGGTTGGTTTTGACGGCATTAACTTCCACAACCTTGGTAGATTGTGTATGGGCACGACTTGAGCTAGCCTTGGTAGTCTTCTTCTTCTCATATTCAATCTCTTCAACTTGGAGCCCGTCATCATAAAGCTCCATAAAATTCCTTGGATTCATCAGCTGAAGCTTCTCAATCCTTGTAGAATGCACATTCATAGCAATGACTCTGACTTGGTCCCTTTTTGAAGGCTTGTTGGGCATCAAAGCTGCCTTATTTCTCCTTCTGATCAAGAACTCAGAAAAAATCTCACCATCTTTCTGCTTAGTCTTCTCCAAGTCTCTCAAAGAAACTTCCAGGGCAGCAGTATAGGAGAACTGACCCCTAAAAGCTTCATTAAAAGTCTTCCAGTTGGATTTAGTACTAGTTGGCAAGGCATGACACCAATCAGAAGCTACACCCTCCAAAGTCAAAGGGAACAAACCCAGTTTCTGCTTGGCATTGACAGTGGTGGCTAACATGATGGTGATGTATTATTTCAAATGCAGCTTGGGGTCACCCGACCCTTTAAACTTAGTTACATCATGCATCTTGAACTTAGGAGGGAGTCCAGTTATGCCATAGAGGCCCAAGTTATCAAAGTCAAAGTCCTGGTCCTTTCCCTTTACCAACCCCTTGAGTTTCTCCATCTTCTTAGTAAGAGCTTCAAGGGCTTCATTATCAGGATTTTTCTCATTCTCATCATCACTACTACTAGTTTCCCGCTCTTCATCCCTTTCTTTCAAGGCCCTTTTGATGGCATTGTCCATTATGTCTTGCAAGGTTTTCAAAGCATCTTCACTTAGTCCAGCCATGGTGCTTAGGGAAGCTGGAGTCTTTGGAGTGTGTCGACGTGCGTTGCGAACAAGGCGTCCGTCTTTTTTTACCTAAAAGGCTCTAGGAGGATCTATATGGCTACAAAATATAGTGTTAGCAAGCTATGACATGTATATGTAGGAGTGAATGTATGCATGTATGCATCAATGCAAGTAACACATAGGGACACAAGTAGCAAACGTTAGTCAAACACACACACTACCAAGTGGTAGACCTTCTGACCTTATTTCTCCCACACACATATTCATTTGGCAAGTCAACATTCCTAGGAATTGGTCTGGGCTATCGCATCAACAGGGGATGCTATTGCTGACGTAGCAGGCACGTTTGCACAATAAGGAAGCTCTCAACATACAAACCAAACAATAAGTCATTGTCATGCCCCTATCCCATATCTTTGCTCTTGACTAGTCCTTAATGTTTCTTATGGTCCAGGGTAGTTTTAGCATCATTTAAGCATAATTAGACCAATGCACCAACATCCCTTACACAAAAGTAGTAATCAAGGTCACTCTTCTTAAATCCTAACTGATCCTATGTTTTAGGGCCGTATTAGTCAGGTACAATTAGACTAACACTCGACACCCCTATAGGTAGCAATTAAAGGTTTGATTCAAGGGCAATAACACTAGACCAGGTCAAATCAATGGCTTCATGGAATCACGTAACAAAGCAATCATTTGGTAAGTCCTAAAGGAAGTTGCTATGGTCATTACATGGCTTCAGTCAGGTTCGACTAAAAGAAGGTTCCTATAGAAGGCGAACTCCCATTAACCATCTCCCTCTTTCAAAAAAAGTTCTAGCGACAGTAGGACATTAAGCTCAGAATTTCCTATTATCTATCACTGATTAACCATAGCAAAGATGGTAAGCAATAGTAGGACAATTTCATCAATGAGTGGTAGTCATTGATTTCGCCTCCTATGAAGAACTCTTGTAAATCATAGGTGACTTGACTAATGGTACCCGCAAGTTATGGTGTTTTAATGCAAGAATGAATGTAAAGGCACTAGAGTTTAGCATTATAAGAAGAGTATTGGTAGAATCACTTGAATCATAGGTCTGTCTGCCAAAGTTCCCCAGTGGAGTCGTAAAACTGTAGACAAGGAGGTTTTGCCGTAGAGCCTAAGCCATGACTACTAATTGCGGCACTATGTGTTCAACTACAGGGCTGAAGTGGTAGTCGCCACCCAAATCGGCATCGAGAATGTCTTATAAGGTGTACATCCCAATTCCTCTTAAGAATATGAAGGATGTATTTACCCCAAAGATTCATGGATCGGACCTATTATGGCTAGAGCGCCTGGGACGCGTCTTAATATGCCGCTGCCCATAGGTTGGTGTCCAATAGCAATGGTAACATACCCACTAAATGGAATTTTAAGTTTTATGAAAAATGTGGACTTGCCACCCGTATTGCTTTGGGATCATCTAGTGATTAACAAATAGGTAGATTCCTTTTCAGGAAAATCCCATTCGTCATCACACAAGATAATTTCTGGGTTCGGAATGAGTCATCCATACTTGGGGCAATTTCCAATTTAATTAAATAATAAGGTCATTACCTTCTGACAGAGACAAACAATATAAAGTCGTAAATCACCAAGAAAATAGGATGCGATGAATGGCCGTGCCTAATACTATTTCTAATCAATTTTAGTTCTGAATTAAGTCCACTATGATTAACCCTGATTGATTGAATGCAATTGGCTGTAATGTGGTAAGTTTCTACTGGTTTTAGTAGTAATTAGCCGAATGGATTATTTCCATATTTATTTACATGCAAAACATCCATAGTTAGTTTCTAACTTACCTTTATCTTTCTTTTTATTTTTGGGGTTAATATTTGCACATTAGTTCATTTATTATTTACCCGAGATATTTGAAATGGCAATAATACACATACACCCTTAAAGAGAGGAAAGGTGAAATGAATTTATACCATTTTTTATTTACTTATTACTGAATTAATTAATTAAAGGGCTGGTAAATTATTTAACAAAAAAAAAGGATCTAGGTGATTTACATAAAAATGAAGAAATCTTACTGATCGACCGATCTACCCGGGAGAGGATAAATCGATCGACCTTGAAGCTTCGGTAGTTGATCCACTGCATGTTTTTTGAGTTGATTCTTGACCTGTTTATTACATGTCTTTTGAATAAAATACATAAAAATGATAGACATAATTCTAAAGAGCCTATAAATATCCTATCTATTTTAACCTAGCAAGAATTACATTTTTTATGAAGTGTACAAAAAGCTATCTCAAATGTAGCACTAAAATGTCAAGGGCATTTTGGGCATAAATTTGTTGGAATTAGATAAAACTCAAACCAATAAAAATTAAATTAGACATCCTGAACTTCATTTTAGTTTCAAGAATTTCTTGATTTGAAGCTCGGACGGCAGAGATATACCCTTCGTAAGTTGGACCGACATTCTGATACATTTTTCAAACTGAAGCATCGTAAACATTCAGCCGGACCTTTGAACATCCGGCCGGACCTTTGAACATCCGGCCAGACCTTTGAACATCCGGTCAAATGATCAAGATTTGACCACCAAATGTAAGCAAGCAGATTGGGACATCCAGGGAGACTCAACCATTCGACCGAACCTTCATGAACATCTGGCCGAATGCTTGAACGTCCGGCCGAACCTGTAAGTCATATTCTTCAAGCTGTTTTCCTTGTTTTTCTATGTTTTATCAGAGATACACAATATTTTAGCTATTTATAATTCATACAGACTCCTAAGGATACGTTTTGGATAGTTAAAACAAATTATAACAACAACTAAAAATCCAACAAAAAAGACGTTGTGAAATTTTGGAATGGGTTGCAGGAGCTCAAAACTTGAATGTGATACGTCCAAAACACTCCTAGTTTAACCTGGAACTCATATATGTGATAAAAATATTAAACCAAAATTGGTAAGAAAAATACGTAAAAACTACAAAATATAACCAAAAAATAAGAAAAATAAGAAAATGCTTAGTCTTGATGCATGAATGATCTGTGGATGGTTGGTTGCCCTCAGAATTTAGATTAGTTACCAATTTTGGTAAGAAAATGAGCTTTTAAATTGTTCAAAACCAAAGAAAATATTTGGCAAAGGAAATGGATTAATTTTTCTCTGTTTTTTATGTTTTTTGTCCGAATAAAACCTTTCTTAAAGTCTTCCACATCAGCCTCCATCTTATTCTAATTATAGCTAGGATGGATTATGGTTTGTTGCAGTGGAATCTGCTTTTCTTAAATGGGATGAGGTGTGACAGATCACCTCCATCACCCCTTGTCGAAACATGCAGACGGCCTTATTTTTTTTTAAAGAAATCTTGAACATCCGGCCGGACCTATGAACATTTGACTAGATGTTCAATTTGGGCCTAGTGGTTTTTAGGCTCAAAACAATTTTCTGGTTTATGTGGGTCGTATTTAAGGTTCGGACAAATATTTAAACACTTGTTTGGACCGTAAATTAGGCCAAAAACATATTTTGAAAATATTTAGTGCATTTGAAATAATTTTTATTTTTTTAGCTCATTTCTACGAGAAAATTGGTAATAGAGTGGTCGAAACTAGACCGTATTCATCACTGGGCTCCCGAGCCCGTTCCACATACCTGCATCAAAAAATTCAGGGTCTACAATTTGCCCTCGCTTTGTCGGAGTTTAGCAATGTTATAAAAAAACATGAACATACCTGACAAAAGGATACAACTCGTGTCTCTGGCTCGGGGTCCGATAGTCGTCGCCGATAAGTTGGAGGTATTTCACCTCAGTAGATAGTCATCACCTGTAATCGGGAGGTAGCTCAACTCCCTAGATAGTCATCTCTGATAAAGTGGAGGTAGTTCATCTCCAAGATAGTCGTCACCGATAGATTTGAGGTAGTTTGTCTCCGAGATACTTGAGGTAGCCCGTCTCCAGAACCTAGTGCCTAAGACCTGCTTATCTGGACACAGAAATCGAGGGTACTCTTGATCAACTAGATAAGATTCCAGAAGTTATTTTCTTAAACTTCATTGAGGATTGAGTTATCTTCTTCAACTCTAGAAGTTATTTTCTTCAACTTCATTGAGGGTGGAGTTATTTTCTTCAACTCCAGAAGTTATTTTCTTCAACTTCATTGAGCCAGAAGTTATTTTCTTCAACTTCATTGTGGTTGGAGTTATTTTCTTCGACTCTAGAAGTTATTTTCATCACCTCCATTGAGGCTGGAGTTATTTTCTTCAACTCCATTAAGGCCGGAGTTATTTTCTTCAACTCTAGAAGTTATTTTCTTCAACTTCATTGAGCATTGAGTTATTTTCTTCAACTTCATTGAGGATGGAGTTATTTTCTTCAACTCCAGAAGTTATTTTCTTCAACTTCATTGAGGGTGAAGTTATTTTCTTCAACTTCATTGAGGATGGAGTTATTTTCCTCAAATTCATTGAGGATGGAGTTATTTTCTTCAACTCGAGAAGTTATTTTCTTCAACTTCATTGAGGGTGGAGTTATTTTCTTCAACTCCATAAGTTATTTTCTTCAACTTCATTGAGGGTTGAGTTATTTTCTTCAACTTTATTAAGGATGGAATTATTTTCTTCTACTCCAGAAGTTATTTTCTTCAACTTCATTGAGGATGGAGTTATTTTCTTCAACTCCAGAAGTTATTTTCTTCAACTTCATTGAGGGTGGAGTTATTTTCTTCAACTCTAGAAGTTATTTTCTTCAACTTCATTGAAGATGGAGTTATTTTCTTCAACTCCAGCTGGGGAAGTTCTTCTGGCTTAATGCTTATTCAAAAGAAAATAGTTTTATATGGAGTTTTGGGGCTGATGGAGGATTGCTGCCGATTGATGTACTGGATAGAGGGTGATTTGCTATCATCAGGGCTTTATGGAAATGACTTGCTGCCGATTGTACTTCTGGATAGATGGTGATTGGCTATCACCTAAGGTTGTTGAAGGTGGTCACTGCCAATTGTACTTATGAATGAAAGGGTGACTTGCTATCATCAGGGCTTTCTGGAAAATGACTTGCTGCTGACTATATTTTATGAGTTTACTAAGGATAAGGGCAGTTTACTATTAGCTGAGATTGAAAGTGGCTTGTTGTTGTCGGTGATTTGCTATCTTCTTTCATGCTGATTCTGATTTTGAAGGTGACCTGCTACCCTCAAGATTTGCTCTTGACATTCTTCTCAGTTGTAAGAAGATTATGACTTCTCTGTAGTGTTGGTCTGGCCGACTATTTTCTTTCCAAGGCCAATCACTTGTCAAGTGAGTCGTTGTTCATGTCTCTATCATGATGTTGTCATAAATTGATAATTAATAGGCCTCATTTTGCCCCCGAGTTTCAATAGCCTTCTCCTGCTCCGTTTGGTGATATGTTGGCCTATATATGAGTGGCATTCTGCCTGCCCCCAAGCTTTCTATTGCTTTGTTCTCTTGACTCATCCTGGAAGTCCATGTCAGCTACCGACCAATTAATCTGTGTTTGCTTGTACCCATGGTTTCTATGATGGAGCACCCCAATCTATAAGGATGATTCGACCCAGTTGGCACAGTGTCAAGGCAAAGATTGCCCCCAGCATGGTTTCCATTAATCTTGTCTTGCTAGCCTTGTATTGATGTTCATGTACTGTTGGTGAAGTCCATTTGTTCTTTCTGTTTCATTGAGTCGAAGTTATTCATCTTCTCGTGCCGAGGTAGACTCTAGTTATCATGAGGTTGTTTCCTAAGTAAAGGTGCTCTCATTCCTTTGATTGAATCTTCATGATTTTCCTAGCTTCTTATACAATGTATGCATGTTATGGATGTATGCATGATATATGCAATGTGACTTCACAATATGTGTAATGTTAGTCATATCTCCTATTTGTGTATGCATAGATGGGGTGTTCTTCCCAGTAAATGCATATGTTATGCTGTTTGGCTATCATATTTACAAATGTATAAATGAATGCCTACATGATGCAAGAAGAATATGTTATGCCAAATGTTTGCATTTCTCATGTTCGATGCTAGGTTTCTTCATTTGCATGCTCTGAAGCCGCAGTAAATTGCATTTTATTGTTGTCACCTCAAGATGTTTGAACAATGGATTGCCCCAACATTTCAATGATATAGAAGGTATGGGTTGATGCTTGTTCCGCATACTCCTTGTTTTGATTAGGATCAGAGGTCTTGACCTGAATTCTCGCTCTTCTGAACGAAATGACGATTCATTAGTAAATGGCTTATCACATGTGGGACGATGAGTCCTTTCATTTTTACTAACTGGGGAAATGGCTCTAGTGTGGCTTTGTCTTGATAATCCAAGTATTTAATCGCATCACTAACAAGAAGAAACCTACCCCCTGCCTAGGTAACTTGCCAACATTGTGTTCTCCTGGTGAAGCTCCCACCCTTTAAGTGTGTAAGTTCAGTTGTCCTTGATTTACCAGTATAACATGGCGATATTCAAGCGTCTTGAGAGGACTGTGGATCTTATTATGATCACTTTGGATAATGTTTGGTGCGCATTTCCAAAGGGGTCTCTCACTTTTCCTAGTAACCATATCTCATTTTATTTTATTCATCCCTAACTTTTGCCTCGAGCGCCTCTTTGTGAGGTTTTCACCCTAGCAGGCTGCCCTAACTTTTGCATAAGCCGTCCATGAATGGGTTTTCAACTTATCGGGCTTCTATTATTTTATTGATGCCTTAACTTTTGCATGAATTGTCCTTGAAAGGATTTTACAACTCATCAGGCTTTTCTTTTTTTCTTTTTTTCTCTTTTTACAGATATGGTTGTCGGGAAAAAGTCATTCTCGACCTTGCCCCCAGCTGACTTCGATGAGGTACAAGCAGTGTTGGTTGCAGGCTTGTGACATTGCTTTCTAGGGCATTGTCAAAAATTAGTTCAGCTATTTTCAGGGTCCATTGTCTGTGTAGCGTTTGAGCAAGATGAATTCAATCAACATATTGAGAGGAAACTGCAGTGAGGCTGTGAAGAGGAACATCATCTTCATTAAGCAATGAAGAGAATTATTGTCTGAAGATGACGATTGTGTCCATGGTGGAAACTTAGCATTCCTTAGCTGCTTGTCAATTCTAAATTGGGCCCACAACTATTTTACCCCTGGTGTCGGTTAAGAACTAGTTGATGCAGCAGGTGTATCTTTGAAGATTGTTCAGCTGACACGGCCTTCCGAACAATTATTTGTTGCTAGTCTCATATCTATTTCATCTTGTTCGCTTAGCATTTCTTTTTTTTTGGTATGAATGCAATGACATTGATGGTGCAATAAGAAATTCAGAATCAATTCTAGTTCATTTAACAATGCCACAAAAGTGTACTTTTCATGCTGGACCTGATGTCATTGTCATCATGGATTGCCTTCTTTGGGTTTTATCATTAACCTTCAATTCGAGATCTCACACTTCACTTATTTTCTTCACCCATTCACACAGGCTTGATCAGTTTCGGCATCATGTTGATTCTTTGCGCAAGCTATCGTTTGTTGGCACTTCAGCACATTTTAAGGTTATTGCAGCCAAAGGATGAGCTCTCTGAATCAAGGGAGCTTTTACTCTGTTGATCTTTTAAGGCTTGGTATTGTGATTCAAAATTCATTCTTAAGTCTTGGATGATCACGCGTTTATTTAAGTAGCCTCTAGTTGCTTCTGTTTTGTGTTTTGGCCATGCTTCACAATCACTTAGGTATGCTTTATTTTGAATCTCTCTACTTCCTTTTCTTTTTCTTTTGGCCTTGTCTTTTTGCTTAAGGTTCCTCTTTGTGAGGTTTTCACCTTAGCAGGCCAGCCTTAATTTTTGTATGAGCTGCCTGTCAGTAATAGTGCCCAAGGCCTATTGTATGGACATGGTATTTTGACTATTTATGAGAATTTATTGTTGTCATGATTTGCATGTTTATTATATAATAATGTCCTCGAATAATATTATTAATTGTTCTAAATGTCCCCAATCGGTTATTGTTGTGGGAATAACAATGAATTAAGATTAGTATGAAATTTGATTGATATTCATGGGATGAATATGTGTATGAGATACAAATCAAATTTATATGTATTTTTTGAGAACAAATATTGGATAGACCCCCCTTGAGATTAATACATGGATCAAAGTCATAAGTTAATCTCTAGTAGTTGTGTCATTAAATCCTTAGACCTGAGATCGCTATAGTTCTCAACATGAGGAATATTGTGTTTTGACATAATCAAACGTTGTCTTTAATCGAAT
>CANYLF013739246.1:0-11901 GCA_948193215.1 Bocquillonia castaneifolia
TGGGCTGGATATGGGACAAGGATATTCTGTGGTCTAGTTCGGTAGATACAAGGTTGTCGAGGTGATTGTCTGTGCCGGTCGAGATGACTTAGGATGTGGCGGTTCTCCTGGATAGATCCTGCACAAGTAGAAATAGTCGGACGAGACAAGTGTCCCGGGTCTGACTCCGACGCTCAAGTTAGTAGGTGGTATTAAATGTGGTAATAAATGAGCTGAAGATCATGGTCCTTTACATGTAGAATCTTTGGGTATTTATAGGGTTCTCATGTATGATGTGTCACCTTGAGGGGTTACCAGGTGTCTATTAGAGCTGTGAGAGTATTTAGTGTGACTTGCTTTTGGGCTCTTGGGCCTACTTTATCATTAGTCCTCCCCACGAGAAACGGTATAGGTAGACATTTATGTCTTTGGGTGCAGTAATAAATGTGGGCGGAAGTGGACAAGTGTTTGAAAAAGGTTTAGAAAGACAAAAATAGGTTTGGATTCATATCATGGAGTTGGGTTGGGTGGGGATATTTTAATCCTATTGACATGCTTAAATACTCGAGGACAGGTCTGAGTTTTTCACTTTGGCTCTTGCTATTTGATTTTTATAGCGGAACAAAAATTTTATCCGCCTCTTGTATTGTTTTATGGCCCGCGTGAAACGTACGACAAGACCAATAAGGCCAGCTCATATTGATCCTCCAAATTAGAACATCCTCCATTTGAAGATGAATGCTTGGGAGTGCATCACAATGCTTGCTGATCTTGAAAGTTGGTGAAGCGTTTATCATATTCCCGCCGGCTTCATCTTGTCTTGTCCCGATCGTGATGTTTCTGCCTTGATTAGCTCATGGCCGACTAAGATAGTTTTTTTTTATCATGAGCAACTGCGGTCCAGTTTACGGTTTCCTCTTCCTTTTATTATCTTATCATTTTGTGTAGATTTTGTTGTTCCTTTGTCCCAAGTGCATCCAAATACAATATGTCTATTGTTGGCGCTCCAAGAGCTCTTTTAAGAGCAAAAGGAACTGCTAATGATCTACCGCCTTCTTCACCACCATTATCCGACTCGATACGGTTCTAACGCCTTTGTTTTATTAAAGCCTAGGCGCTTTTCATTTACTGCTTTGGATTCTAATAGTGGGACTTCCTGGAGGGGACGTTACACTTATGTTGAGCATCTAGAATTCAACGACCTTCCAAAGCAGTGGAAGGCCACTCTTCCTAACCGTCAAGCAGACGGTCCTACTCTTCACGAAGTCATATTGTATGAAAAGATAAAGGAGATCATTCGGCAGGTTAAATGTTCTACTAGGGAGTTGATGTAGAAGTTTCTTTACTGAGAGGAAGGTTCGTCTAGGGTTATAAGAAATCCCAAGTTGATTCCGAATCAGAAGCAGGTTTGGGTTGCTTGACTTTTTTGTGACGGGGAGAAGATATCAGATCCCTTCGACCTTGGGGTAGCCAAAGGTTTGTTGAAATATCCTCAATTTTAATCATTCCAAAACTCCATCGCTACTTCACAAGAGGCTCCTATCGGCGGCGATAATGAACATGTTGACCGTTCTTAGACTGGAATGAAGGGTGGTTATCTGCTTCCAGTCGGAAGGAACTTCCCGGGACATCCAGGCCCCTTAGTAAGGAAAAAATTAGGCCATTACCTGATTCGTCAAGAGCAGGTTTGGCACGGGAGGTGGTGCCTTTTCCTGTGATTATTCCCAGGCCGGTTGTTGTTGCCAGGGGGACAGCTTTTAAGGTTCCCGCTTCTCGACTTGGTGGGGGGAGATGTGTCTCAGGCTAGTAAAAACCAGTCTGAAGTAGTTTGAAAGGCCGTTCATACCGTTGTTTCTTCTGCCACTCCTGTCGCCTCTATCGATCCTCCTGTTGTGAGAGTGGGTGTTGACAGGATAGTTCCAGCAAGGAGGGCTGTGTTATTCTTGAGGGAGAAAAGAAAAAGGCCCATCGAGGCTGGTGGGTCTGGGAAAAGGTTACCTCTTGAAGTTACTGGTGAAGATGAGGATGATTTCACCCGCCTTCCTTTGGGAAGCAGCTAATGGGACACCCATGTGGGTGATGAGGTAATGCATTTCATCTCTCAATGTCGGGGACCTAGCCATTGGCAGGAAGATTACACCTCTGATACCTTGTGTCGGGGAATTATCAATCACCAATTGGAGGAAATGAAGGGTGTGTTGTTGCTAGATAGTCACCGTCATTGAGCTTATCATAAGTCACTTATATTGGATAGGAAGAAGATTAAGTTGGAGAAAAAAATTATCTGATCTTCACAAATAACTCCAATGATGCCTTGCCAAGCCTTGAGAAGATTCAGGTAGAGAACGTTGAGCTTAGGGAGAAGCTAGTTGCCTCGAAGAGGGAATTGGAAGATTCACAAGCTCAGCTTGCTCCTATTATTGGGGGCTTGAGTGTGGCGGCCACCCCAGGTGCCGGTCTGGGTGAGAGTACCGGGCCACTCCAATCAACAATAGGGGTTGATGTATTGTCATCTCAATCTAAGCTTGATCGTATCTGCCTGGAGATAAATAACTATAAGGCTCAACTTGCTTGCGACAACGGTGAGTTGATACGAGAAAGTTTGTCGGCTTATGGCAGGCAGCTAAAAGATCTCTACTGAGAGAAATTTTCAGGCGGTGACTTTTCTTTCTTCTCGGAGGTGGATAAATTGTCCATCATCCGGGAGTGTGGTGAGAAGATAGTGAGGCGTAATCAGGGAGAGTGACTGTGTTTATATGTATTTTATTTTAGTATATTATTTGTACTTTATTTTAGTGTAATATTATTATTATTTTTTATAAGAATTCATTTATTTGTGTGTTTTTTATCCTCTCTATTTCCTTGCTTTTTCCTCTCTGACCTTTGGGCTGTTCGCACCTCTTTGCCTGCTTCTCCCACGTGGTGTTGTTTCCCTCTTGGGGTAGTTGTAAAATTTTCTCCAGAGCACGTTCTCCCACTATAGCATTCAATTCGGTGGGTGAGTTTACTAGAGTGCCCTTTCACTCCTTCAGAAGCTTAAGCGTTAGTATGGGTTTTTTTGAGTCAGGGGAGTAATATATATAGTGGCCCTGTATTGGCAATTTTTCTTTACTTTTGCTAACTTTGCTTTTGAAGTGATTTCTTCCCCCTCGATCAGAGATTACTGCTTCTTATTGCAGTTTTCCATACTTCTTTCATTGGTAAGTCTTCATGACTGAGAGTGTGTCTAGGGGTTATTCCAAGTCTTCAGCCAATGGTGGCGGTGGTGGTGGTTCCTGTGAGTCTTCGTCGGTTGAAAGAGCCGGAAATCCTGAGGATTTGACCGTTGTTAGATCCGTTGTTTTTGTTGCAAATGTTGCTTCCACGGACGAAGGCGGTTTAGTTACCGGGGCAGGTGAAGCTGTGCCATTACAAATATTGGGGGTCCTTTTACTTTATCTTGAGAGCCTGATACCGTCTTTGGAGTGGTTTCTCTTGTTGATGAAAACCTGGTTACTAACGCTGGTTCCCATACACAATCTTTTGCCAAGTATAGAAGCTGTACTGGTGGGCTTGAGATAAAGGCTCATAAGAGCTGCTTTTTTACCAGATTTGAGCTATTCACATTAAGTGATCAATGTTCATATCTAGATACTTATGAGCCTAGGTTCATCGTTGTTGCTGTGGAGCAGTTAGAAGGTGGCCTTTATTTCCCGTTAAATAAAATTTTCGTTGATCTATGCACTACCTATAACTTCCCTGTTGGACAGCTGCACCCCAACTCCATTCAGCAGATTTGTGTCCTTTCCGAAGTCCTTCGAAGAGCTGGTTTCACTCTGACCCTTAGCCGTCTCCGATCACTGTTTGTCATGACTAAAAGGTTGAGGATTTCTCCTTTTGTGCTCCTAACGGCCAGGACTTGTCGAGCCTTTATCAAAAAACTGCTAGAATCCCTAAAAACTTTGAGTCTGAATTTTTTCTGGCATCTTTGGAGAGTTTACCTTCAAGTTGAAACTTTGTGGATTCACCATCTTTTGCCAAGCTTTATCCCGTGCCGAAAAATTGTCTCTTAACGAGAAATTTGCATAGAGGCTATTAGAGGAGCTTGCCACCACTGTCGGTACTATGCTTAATGCCAAATACTTTATCAAGGCATACCTGAGAAGTAGTAGGGAGGATCGTTTTGATAACTTAACCTCTGACTTAACTGATGAAGGTCAATGTTTTGGGCTGTTGTGGGTGAGGTTCTCTAATTCCTTTTACTTTTGCTAACTTTGTCTGTTACTACTATTTTTGTCTTTCTTTTGTAGCGGTAATAGCCATGGATTTCAGCTACTTGAAGGATTTGATGAGCGAGGCAGATGTTGCTAAGTCAGTCAGACTAGAGGAGGAGACGACCGATAATTATGACCGTCCTCGTGATGAAGCCCTGACGTCGCGGGCCCTTATTGATACTGGCAAGAGAAAGGGTGGAGATCAACCTGGGGAGCAGCCAGTCAAGAAAAGGAAGAGAGGAGGGAAGGATCGAAAGAAGGAAAAGAGCGTGGAGTCTCCAAGCAAGCGGGAGGATCGACAGTCGTCTGATGCTATTGAGCTTTCAGACAGTGGGTTTGATTTTTCTATTGCTGAGCCAGTGAGTCTCTCAGTCGGTCCATTGAAGTCTATCAGACTTCACATCCATGATTATTTTAGGAAACTTCATGGTGATTAATTACTTTTGATCACGTCTCATCTTCATTATTTTTATGACTTAATCGTCGTCCGTCTTTCAGATAACGGGCTTTTGGATACGATGAAAGGGCATCAAGACTATGTCAAAACACTGGGTGCTCTTCATAACCAGATGAATATGTCTCATATCTACTTCTAGAAAGCGTATGATGACCTGTTGGTATAGGAGGAAAAGGCTCGACGGTCTTTAAAAAGCCGTGATAATTAGATAGAGTGCCTGAAAAAGGATTTACAGGAAGCCCGGGATAAGCTGGAGCCACTTGAAGCTGAGAGAAGAAACTTAGCTAGTCAGCTGTAGGATCTTGAGGAGAAATTGAATCATTCTGAAGGTCTTCTTGCTGTAGAGAGAAAATATTGTTCAGAGACTACTCAGGATGTCCTAGCCTGTATTTAAGAGCAAGGAAATGGGATTTGGGAGCTTGGAAGAATGGTGGTTCTAAGTTTGACTAAGGCAATGATGGAGGTGAAAGACTGTTATTTGCAAAGGCACACCAATGCTGCTGATTTCTTAGATGTGCAATTTGCTCAACTTGTGGATCGCATAACTGCCGATCTTGAAGCTGCCAAGAAAAAGGCTTTAGCGTCTGGTGAACTCCCTGCTCAGCTTCCCTTTTGGTGCAAGCTTTCTCTTCCATCAACTCCTTCTGCTCACACAAAGGAAGCTCCACATTCTTGAGGCCTTGACTATAATACTCTTGGCATGATCAACTGTCGCGTCAATAGCACCATCTCGAATTGCTTTGGCTACAGTACTCTTAGTGTGATCAATTTTCACGTCAATAGCACCATCTCTTATTGCCTCGGCTATAATACTCTCAACATCAGTAAATTTATATGGGCCTCATTAGCGTGATCAATTGTTGCGTTAATTCATTTTGCCTTGACATTGTCAATAGTGTTCTCTTTTTGGTAAGGCGACTTCCTTGTCCTAGATCTTAGCTTCTTTGTCTTGGATTTTAGCGACTTTGAGTACTGGCAGCTGCCTTGAATTTTGGCGACTGTCTCAGGTTTTGGCAACTGTCTTGGATTTTGCTGACTGTCTTGGATTTTGGCAACGGTCTTGGATTTTGGCAACTGTCTTGTCTTTCTATAATAGATTATAGGGATCTGCCCTTGTTTTCCTGCTCTTTAGTTAGCTATTTATTTTCTTGGCTAACTCATATTGTAATTTTGACAAAGAGGAATACTATTTATATATTTTAATTTCTTCAATATTTCTTTTATAATATCGAAGGTGGCCATTTTATTTTTATTTTTTTACTGTCTTCACAAGGATGACTTTCATGTACTGGGATTGTGCTTTGACTTATATTAGTGTTGTCATCTTGGCCATTTTGTGTTAGGATTAATTTTGTGCTAGAAAAAATCCCTTTTCAGGTTTCATTTAAAACTTATATTTAGTGATTGATTGGGCTTCTGTTAGAAGTCTTTGGATCTGACGCCTGACTCTTTTTCTACATCTCGCCTTGTGGTAAGTTAGATTTTTGTTAGGGGGCATTCGGGCCTCTTAGGGGCTAAGTTATTGTCTATTTCAGACTTACTTGCCTTGAGATGGGTAAGGTTCCCGTTAGAGAGGTTTTGCGCCTCTTAGGGGCTAATTTATTGTCTATTTTAGACTCACTTGCCTTAAGACGGGTAAGGTTCCCATTATAGAGGTTTTGGGCCTCTTAGGGGCTAAGTTATTGTCTATTTCAGACTCGCATTGATTTGGGCCTCTTAAGCAATATGGAGAGAGTCATTTGTGGAAAGTTCTATTTTATTGATTTAGTACTTCGGAGAAAGATACATTCTACTGATATTATTTTTTTAGATGTTGAACATTCCAAGCCCTTGGTAGTGAGGTGCCGTCTATGTTTGACAGCCAGTAAGCATTGTTTCCTATCACTTTTGAAATCTACTAGGCCCCTCCCAATTGCATTGGAGTTTCCCAACACCAGCATTACCCCTGCCAATTTCAGCATTTTTCAGAACTAGCTCTCCTTCTTTGAATTCTCTCGGGTTGACTTTCCTGTCATGGTATCTAGCGGCTTGTATTCTGTAAGCTTCTGCCCTTGCGGTGACTTGTTGTCTCCTTTCTGCTAGCATTTCCTTGCAAATCATGATCTATTCATCATTGGAGTTGGGGTCATAGTTGGCCACTCTGTAAGATGGGACACCCAATTCAACTGGCACTACTGCTTCCATCCTATAAGCAAGGCTATATGGCGTTTCTCCAGTGGCTTTCTTTAGTGTGGTTCTCTCCGCCCATAACACCGGGTACAACTCTTCCACCCAGTTCCCATTTGCCTCATCTAATCTTTTCTTTAAACCAGTGAAGAGGTTGTGATTGGTGACTTCCGTCATGCCATTTTTCTAAGGGTACGACACAGATCCAAACATGTGTTCTATCTCCATTATTTTCCAGAAATCATGGAATCTTTGATAATCAAACTGTTTCTCATTATTTGTGATGAGCATGTGTGGGAGGCTGAATCTTTTGATGATCTCCTTAAAGAAGAAATCCTCTACTTTGGCGACTGTTATAGTTGCCACTGCCTCTGCTTCAATCCATTTAGTTAAATGCTCCATATTACCAATAGGAATTTCTTCTAACCTATTGCCATAGGGAAAGGTCCAAGTATGTCCATGCTCCATATTGAGAATGGCCACGGACTATTGATTGATTTTCTCTCGGTTGCCGGTATATGGATCTTGTTGGCATGCCTTTGACATTTGTCACATTTTTTCACTAACTCCTTGGCGTCTTCCTCCATTGTTGGCCAGTAATAATCTTGTAGTTTTGCCTTTCTTTTGACAGTCTTGTATCCTTGATGGGCACCACAGATTCCCTCATGGATTTCTTCTAAGATCTGCTTTCCCTCAGCTTTAGTTGCACATTGACACCATGGGTGTGATATTGATGTTCTGTATAACACCCCTTTGTAATGGGCAAAATTGCTTACTTGTTTAATCAATCGGTTGGCCTCTTGAGGATCATCCGGGACAATGCCATGCTAGAGGTAGTCTATTATAGGGCTCATCCAATGATCTCTTCTTTAGATAAAGAAAACATGGGGGCTATCAATGCTCCTTTACTAGAGTTCTTCCTTCATCTCCATACTGTGGTATAGCGGTCCTCTTGTTGCGGCGGACTTGGTGATCAAGTTTGCCTCATCATTCTCACTTCTATCAATCTGTTGGATGGTCCACTGTCCCCCGACCTTTTCAATTATTGATAACAACTCCTTAACTCTGGCCAGGTACTTGCTCAATATCTCATCTTTGGCTTGGAACTCTCTTGTAACCTGATTTACCACTAACTGGGAGTCGCTGAATATCTTAAGATCTTCTGCTCTAACCTCTACTGCTAAGGCTAGTCCTGTGACTAATGCTTCATATTTAGCTACATTGTTTGTGGCTTCAAAGCGGATCCGTACTCCATACTAATGGTGACTTTGTCTGGTCCTCTCAAATATATACCGGTTCTTGACCCATGCTCATTCTTCGCCCCGTCGATAAAAAGTTTCCATGATTATGCTTTGTAAGGTGTGGCTTCCGTCCCACCGGTGCTTTCTACAATGAAACCTGCCAGTGCTTGAGCTTTCATCGCCTTTCTTACTTCATATTTGATCCCATAGTCACCTAGTTGCATTGACCATTTTACCAACCTTCTTGATAGCTCAAGCCTTTGCATTTCCTTCGTTAGTGGGAGGTCGGTTCTTACTACCACTGGGTAACTTTAGAAATAGTACTTTAACCTTTCAGCTGTGGTGACCAGTGCTACCGCCAACTTTTCTACCATTGGGTACCGGAGCTCTACGTCTCTTAGCACTTTGCTGACGTAGTAAATGGGTATTTATTCTGATCCTTCCTCTCTGACAAATACTGAAGCTACTACTTCTTTGCATGTTGTAAGGTATAAAAACAAGGTATCGCCAGGGATGGGCCGGCTGATTAATGGTGGTGAGGTGAGAAATTTTTTGAGGTCATCAAGTGCTTGTTGACAGTCATCTCCCTATTTGAATTGCTTGATGTTCTTGAGGCTTCAGTAAAAGGGTAGACACCTCCTGGTTGAGCTTGAAATGAGCCTTCCTAGTGCCGTAATTCTTTCGTTAAGGATCTGGACCTCCCTAATCATTCTGGGGGGTTGCTTGTTGATGATTACTTGGACCTTTTCAAGGTTGCCTAAATTCCTTTACATAACACCATGCAGCCTAGGAACTTCCCTACTGTGACACCAAAGGTGCATTTATCCGGATTCATCTTCATGTTAAAGCTTTCGAGAATTTTAAACACTTTCTCTAGATTTGACGGGTGATCTTCCTTCTTTTGACTTTTGATAATGACATCATCCACGTACACTTTTCCCCTATAAGATATTGAAACATGAGATTCATGAGTCTCTAATATGTTGCTCATGCATTTTTTAGGCCGAACGGCATCATTCTGTAGCAATAGGTAGCCTTGTGAGTGATGAAACTTATCTTCTCTTCATCTTCTTTCTTCATGGGGATCTAGTGGTATCCTAAGGCCATATCTATAAGGCTGATAAGCTCGTGACAAGCGGTAGAATCAACAAGTCTGTCGATGTTAGGCAAAGGATAGCTATCCTTTGGGCATGCATTATTGAGGTCAGTGAAGTCAATACACATTATGTACTTCCCGTTTGCCTTTTTTACCATGACAACATTGGATAACCATTCATTGTATCTTACTTCTCTGATAAAACCTGCTTTTTCTAGCTTGTCTACTTCTTCTGCGGCCGCCTTCTCCTTCTCAATTGACATTGGTCTCTTTTTTTGCACTACCGGTCTTGTATTAGGATCTACCTTCAAGGCATGAGATGCTCTCGCCGGATCCTGTGATTTCTAAGGCTTTGCTTGCAAAAAGTTCTGCATATCTTTTTAATTTGTCGATGATGGGTATTTCCAAATCATCTAACTTTACTGAGACTTTGACTTCCTTTCCTTCTGCTAGCTTTGTTGCCTTCGTCTCCCCTACTGGTTCAATCTGCTTTTCCGACTCAATCTCCAGTATTTCCTCAATGGGAAGTGCTTCTGTTGTGGCCGTCAAGTAACATGCCTTGGCTACTTTTCGGTCTCCTCTTACAACCACTACTCCTCCATTTATTGAAATCTTCATCATTTGGTACCATATTGATGTTGCTGCCCCTGAATCATACAGGTATGGTCGTCCGAGGATTGCGTTGTAAGCTAGAGGCATATCCATGACATTGAAAAGTGCTTTAATCTCCTTGCTGTGCGGCTGGTCTCTTCCAAATTCTACTGTAAGCTCAACTAGTCTCATGGGATGGATTGGTGTGCCATTCAGTTCTGAGACTGGTGTGGGAAAATGCTTCATATTCAGTTGAGAAACTCCCATTTGTTTGTATGCTATCCATATGATTAAGTTGATGGAGCTTCTTTCATCTATCAATATATGCCTGACAGCATAATTATCTATGATTGCTTCCATAACTAGCGCCTCAGTGTGAGGTGCTTAGACGTGAGCTCCATCATCGGGACTAAAGGTGATGATTGGGGTAGGGAGTTCTGACCCTTTCCTGGTGTGTTTAGTGGCATTTATATTCATGATCTCTACTTTTGATCTTTTCTTTATAGCTGCCGAACACGAATCTCCCCCTGTGATGACATGTACCTTTCCCAAGACAGTTTTTCCTTTAGGGTCGGTAGCTGTTTGAGACTTTTTTGGTGGATTTGATGGTGGTACCTCTTTGGTGGTGAATTTTTCAAAGCTCCCGTTTATATCAGCCTCTCAATCTCCCTTTTTAACTTAAAGAAATCTTCTGTGTCATGTCCATAATCTTCATGGAATTTGCAAAAGCGACTTGTGTTCCTTAACCTCTGGATCATTGGCCTAGGGTGAGTGTATGGGGTTTGACTGTCTCTTATCCACATTAAGACGTTGGTTCTGGATTGGTTCAGGGGGGGTGAAACTCTCTCTCCTATCTTGATTGTACCGGTAGGGTCGACTAAAGGTGTTGTAAGGACAGTAGCTTTGTCTTATAGTATGGGCTTGCTGAACCTGTGACTTTGGTTTATCTTCTTTCTTTTCCTTCTTCTTTACATCTGTGTCTTCCCTCTCTAGCCTCCTGTAGTGACTCCCATCATCAACACTAACACACTTCTGGGCCGTGATCATTAGGTCTTGATACGTCTTTGGTGGTTTTAAGTAGATCTTCTCTGTTAGTCGCCCCATGGTGGTGCCTCTTCTTAAAGCTTGGATAGTTGTGTCAATGTTCAAGTCTTCTATCTTGGTGACTTCATTATTGAATCTTTCCAGGTAGTCTCTCAACGACTCATTGTCTTTTTGCTTGCATCGGTAAAGTTGTTCAGAACTCCTTTTTGGCGGTATGTTTGGGAAGAATCTAAGGATGAATTTTGTTGACAAGTCTTTCCAGATGGTGATTGACCCTGGTGTTAATTTACTGTACCATTTCTGAGCCATCCTGACCAGAGTAGTAGGGAAAACATTACAGAGGAGTTTGTTAAAGGCATTGTAGAGTTGCATGTAATTGACAAACTTCGTAGTGTACGTTTCTGTGAATCCTGTGTCAGAGAAAGGGTTGAATGTGGGTACTTTGAAAATCCTCGATAAAGGTGTGGCGAGAATATCTGTGGTTAAAGGTGAATCTTTGGCTTCAAAAGGTCGAGGTGCTTGGGTGGCTTCAATTTTGAGCTCCTTACTCATTTCGATCATCATGAGTCGGAGCTTGTCTTCCCTTGATGTAGTGGCACCTTTCATCCACTTTTGCTTTGACTTCCTATTCTCAGGATCCTCTCGTGGTACACTTTCTCGAGGGGTCTTAGATGACTCTACTTCTTCCTCCAAATCTTTGCTAAGGCTTCTTCTCGTGCGTTTCTTTTGTTTGTCAGCTTTTCCTTCCTCTATGGCGGCTTCACGGGTAATTATTCGAGGCATTTTCACTTCGCCAGTATTCTGGTCTACTGGTGTGATTGGGGTTTGTATCTGTGCCATTGCCTCTTGCATCTGTGCTTGTAGGTCCGCTATTGCTTTAGCAATTTGTTACCATATTGGTGGTGGTGGGGTAGTTTCTGGATGTGTGGTGTTCTTTTGTTGATCATTTTGGATGGGGTTTTCTTCGTTCGAGGTTGAGGCACCGTCTCTGTGTTCCATCGGTGGTACCATCTCAGTCGTTTCCCGGCAACAGAACGAAGTATTATTAAAAATTCATATAATTTTTAATATATA
>CANYLF013741045.1:0-10455 GCA_948193215.1 Bocquillonia castaneifolia
AAAGAAAAACCTCATATACTTTTCAAGAACTTTAGTATTAATGTGCCTTGTGAACATCTTGTCAGCCAAAAGAAAAAAGTCTTATGAATATATGACTCGTATTCTCCATTCTTTCTACCACATCCGTGCTTGGGGTGAGTATTCAAATCCAATCCAACTGAATTTTATATTTAGTTTAGTTAAACCGAATCGTAAGAGATAATTTAATTTGAGAATTATGAAAATTTTGAGTTAAATTAATGGTTTGGTTTCGTTATTTAAAAAACCAAACCGAACTGAAATCTGAACTTTACTTTTCTAATATTTTATATTTATATTTATATATTTGTAATTCATTATATACATACATACATATACATGTATATGTATTTGTGTGTGAAAAAATATTAATTATATGTAAAAGTACAAAAAAATTATAAAAAGTATAACAAATATATACATATACAAAAATAATAAGTATTTATAGAAATTTAAAAATCAAAATAAATAAATAAATAAACCGATAGAAAACCAAACCGATTCAAACTGAAATTTTAATGAATCGGACCGTTAGTTTGTTAAATTAAATGGATTGGTTTGATTTTAAATAAATAAAATTGAAAATCAAACGGTTTGAAATTTTTTTAAACCAAACTGTTCGAACACCCTGCGTGCCGGTGAACATTTTTTATATAACAAGGATATAAAAAATAATTATAATTATTGGCAGTTATCAAGTAAAATTATAAAAATATCAATATATTAGTTTACATGTACATTTATTTAGTATTATTTTCAAAAGGTAAAACCATCTATTTTATCATCAACTTTAGTGAAATTATCAAATCTGTCATATACTTTAAATCATTATAAAACACTATATCAACTTTGCAATTTATATCAAATCTATCCAACCAAAAAAAATTGTGTGTGATTTTGGCATATTCAAATGATTAATTATATCCAACTAAATAAAAATATATGTGATATAAACAAAACACTTATGACTTATGTCTTAAAATCTAACCTCTTGGATATGCATAGATCACATGCATTTTTCTTTGGTAGGATAGATTCGATATAAATTACAAAGTTGATAAAGTATTTTATAATGATTTAAAGTATACGATAGATTTGATAATTTTACTCAAGTCCGTGATAGAATTTACAATTCTACCTTAAAAAAATTGCATCATCAATCGCTCTTTATGGTAATTTTTTTTAAAATGCTATGTTAGATGTATGGGATTTTAGTATGAATTTAGATTTGAAATTAATTTCTTATTTAAAAATTCAATAGTTTTATTTAATAAAAATTTGAAATCCATATATCTTAAATTTAAAAATATTTTGGATAAATTAAAAAATGACTTATGAATACATGCTTTTGAAATTTTAATATTCAATATTTAACCTTTCAAATCTAAAAATTTCAAAATAAATTCATACATTCAAATGCAATGTCAGTGAAAATAAAAAAAAAACTATATTAATTTATAGATAAACAAATATTGATTAGTTTAGGAAAAGTAGTTTTTTTATGTTTTTATCAGAATTTATATATATATATATATATAATGCAAATGTGTTGCATCTTTTATGCAAAAAATAGAGATTAAAATTTTACAAAAGAAAAAAATATTTTTCTGAAAATTTGGCAAGGAAGGGAAAAAATTATTGACAACCAAAAACAAAAGAAAAACATCTTAAACTTTAATGTTACAAAATTTTGCATGATTTTTTTATAGGTTTGATGAATTTTATGGTGCTTTAAACGATTATTTCATTGTTACTTGATAAATTATCACCTATAGATGAGGAAATAAAATTTTTATCATTAATGAAAAATAAAAAGGGACTAAATATAGTAACGGCAGAATCCCTTACAAAACGTATAAAAGAATCAATATATATTTAAACATTTAATAAAATTATTAATTTTACAGCATTATATTATTTCGAACGAGGATAAAAGAATTATTATTACTATAATCCAACATGTCATCTTCAAATACAGCCAGTGATCAAATGGCCATTTTCTTTCCCTCTTTGACTTGTAGGTGGTAGACACTGTTGAGCTCTTTAATTCTTCATCTGGGTGGGTTTCTTCCATTCATCTTTATATCTTCTGTCCTTTCAACAATTTTCTCTGCAACATTGAGCAATAATAACAGGGCTGTGTACTGGTTTGGTGCGCTGTAGACTGTTTAAAGCACGTGCCTTTACCTACCGAATTATTCATGTTTCTAATTTCTATCAAAATTGCTTCAAGTTCTCATCTTTCTCTGTCACAGCTGACTTCTCGTTATTGGGTCTCTCTTTTTTTCGTATTTGTGTCTTTTTCTTAATAAGTTGCCACATGTCAACAGCTCTGATCGTCCATAGGCTCTGACCATCCATAGATCAATTTTTGATCTTTCAAGGTTTCAATCTTTGTGAGTCTAATTTATTTGCTTACAAATTTGAATTTCAGGCTCTAGCTATTGCTGCTTCTTGCCTGCACTTTTCTGTGGATGCTTCACCTCTTGTATACTATCTTCATTCTTCAGTCTAGTGTATCATTTAATTTCTGCTATTTGCACTTGCTTCGCTCACTTTCTTATTCTATTTGATTGTATGTTCCTTACATACCGTGTTCATACATTTTTATGCTGTCAATCCATTGAGTTTTTTTGTGGATTTTGTCTAAAAAAATTGTACTTTCTGCTGACATTTTGCTTGATTGTCACCTTGCTGAGATCTTATATTCATTTACTTATGCTTTAGTTTCTTCCATTTTGAGTTTTGCCTGCCATTTCAATTTTGTTTCCTAGTTCAAGCGTATCCCGGATAGTTATACTGTTTAAAATTTTTGTTGTCAATTGAATTCCTACTCCATAAGTTTGATCCAATTCTCTAGTTTATCTATCTATTTTGTGTCATCTTTGAAATATTGCTTAGATCCTTTTCCATTTGTACACTAATCCTACACTCAAACTCTTGTGAGTATCAATGTCAATTTTATGTGGCTTGCCTCTCCTTGAATGTGTATACTGTCTAGCATGTGCCCGCTGGGCATGGAAGCGATGTCTCCATTCTGCAGGTCATGACAGTGAGACTTGGGGACTCGCAACAGCTGACGAATTTGAGCCTGTCCCTCGTTTGTGTCGCTATATTCTAGCTGTTTATGAAGATGATCTAAGACATCCTCTATGGGAACCCCCTGGAGGGTATGGAATAAATCCAGATTGGGTGCTTCTAAGAAAAGATTATGAGGATACTCTTGGAAGGGCCCCTCCTTACATATTATATGTAGATCATGAGCATTCTGATATAGTTCTTGCCATTAGGGGCCTTAATTTGGCAAAGGAGAGTGACTATGCGGTGCTTTTAGATAATAAGCTTGGGAAAAGGAAAATTGATGGTGGATATGTACATAATGGCCTACTGAAGTCTGCTGGTTGGGTTTTGGATGCTGAGAGTGAGATTTTGAAGGACCTGGTGAAGAAATATCCAAATTATACTTTGACTTTTGCTGGGCATTCTCTTGGTTCTGGTGTAGCGGCAATGTTGACATTGGCAGTGGTGCTAAATCGGGACAAATTGGGAAACATTGAGAGAAAGAAAGTCAGGTGCTATGCTATTGCACCAGCGAGATGTATGTCACTTAATTTAGCTGTCAGATATGCAGATGTTATTAATTCTATTGTACTGCAGGTAATTGCTTAATCCTTTATGTGCTTGGAGAATCATTTGCATTGCATGGAAATGCATATCTTTTGAGGCCTCCAGAACATTCACTTACTTTTCCACTACATTGCTTTTACTTAGGTTTAAGGATATCGCATTGAAATTATCATTTTATTTTTAAAAGCTTCTCCCTGTTGTATAAGTACTTGTTCATTATCATATTTTTCCCAACATTTTCCTATTTCAACCCTTGTCTGGAGCATATTGATGCTCATATGTATGCTTACTGGTTTTATCCAGAAAACTTCCAACAGATGGTCTATATTTCAAGAGCCCTGATGAGTAGACTGCTGTTTGGAACATGTAGTGTTCTCATCACAGATCATTTGCTGTATCATTAAAGAGTTTAGTTAAACCTGGCATGCCAACATGATAGTGCTTAGTGCATCTAACATATTGAATAATAGATGTTGATGTTGCCTGGCTCTGATAAATCACAGGAGAAATAGTTTTCAATTAGTGTTCATCACATCTTTCATGGTTACATCACGCTGCTAACCACAATAAAATTAAGATTACGATCTAATGGAGTCAGGTCCTCATCATGAGAGTAAATCTCTGCATATTATATATGATTGTGTAGTCTGCTAATGGTGATAAATGATAAATCTAATTTTTAGGCATTAGTGTGTTTCTAATGTTACATAATTTGAAGTTTTTTTTTTCTTACTGGAGCAGGATGATTTCCTACCTCGGACAGCTACACCCTTGGAAGACATTTTCAAATCACTTTTCTGGTATAGATCACTTCTTTCACTTACAGTTTTCTTTATTGCTATGAAGTCATTAAACTTTGTGGGGCCCGTTTGGTAGTGAAGAGCATTTGCACTCCTCAAAATATCTTAGAAATGCAAATGTTTCACTCTATGTCTGCATCAATGTTTGATCTTTTAGTTTTTGTTCACCAGCTTACCATGCCTACTATGTCTAAGATGCATGCGGGATACATGTATACCTGAGGAACAGATGCTCAAGGATCCAAGGAGGCTGTATGCACCTGGTCGCCTCTATCACATTGTTGAGAGAAAGCCTTTCAGGTATGTTTGTGTTCCATCTCAATTTTTTCATATGGTTACTGAATTACAACTAGCATATTACTGACTCACTCAGAGGATTGGCTCTACCAAGAGAAGGGTGGAAAAAAGAGGGATAGTGTCATGGTTCTGGGTGTTCATGGGTTTTTCCATGTAGGTAGAATAGGAAGAACAATTTAGTTCAGATAGATATCTTAGGTTCATGCTGGAGCAAAAGTTGAACTTTAAGATTTTGTGTTTGGCCCATGAATGAATTCAGTTTTGCAGAATGGGAAGATTTCCCCCAGTTGTGAGGACAGCCGTGCCAGTGGATGGGAGGTTTGAGCATATAGTTCTGTCCTGTAATGCCACTTCTGATCATGCAATCATTTGGATAGAGAGAGAAGCCACAAGGGCGCTGCACGTAAGTCTTTTCCTTTCTTACAACTTTGGTGATCTTTCATAGGTTCAAGAAAGTATTTACTGTTTAAGATGGCTAGATTTACATATTTGTCATTTGGTTTGTCCGTCGTTAAGCATGTCTCTTCACTGCTCTGAAAGAGAAGCAACCAACTTTTGGTTGGTTAGAAACAAAATGCACAACCAGATTATTAAGTACTGTGTTTGTGTGTGTTTTGGGGTAGGGATGTCAGTGATGAATTCTAGCCTATAACTTTGGTTAAATTGATCTTCATGTGAATCATGTCCCTGTTCTCTAAGTTTAACAATAATTTTTTAGCCATACGACTCAATGAATGAAGCTTGAGTGATGAATACATTCATGGCTCTCACTTTCAGTGCTGAGACAAGAACTTTAGCAAGTTCTTTCAACCTTTGGCCGATCTCTATCTTATATGCCAAAAGTATCATAACAAGGTAATTTTCTTTCAAGTTTGCACTGCTTTACATCTTAAGAGAAGAGATGGCACTCCGGGTGGATGATAGAAAACACTTCCAAGTCCTCAACTTAAAATGCTATCACAATCCTCATTTATAGAGAACACTTGTGGGTGGTTCTTCCCTTAAATTACAGACTTCAGAAGCTACAGACTCTTACTTTATTTTGCATTCAATATCTTCAAAAATTCGAATCTTTTTTTATTGTCCATACGGAAATACATCTAACAAGATACAGGGAATATGCAAGTTCTTCGGATGTTGTAGAAGAAAAAGTATGGCAATATTGTGAGAGAATTACCCTGCAACTTTTGTGTTAATCTTCACATCCCTTGTCTTGAACTCAGCTAATGCTGGAAAAAGATCAAATAATGGAGATCCCAGCAAAGCAAAGGATGGAAAGGCAGGAGACATTGGTCAGGGAACATACAGAAGAGTACAAGGCAGCATTACAGAGAGCTGTTACACTGTCTGTGCCACATGCTTATTCACCTTCACAATACGGAACATTCGATGAGCAGGATGAAGAAGCAAAAGAAGATGACTGGAAAAATTCAAGCGGTGAATCTTCAAGGAAAAGCGCGTCGAATTCGAAAGAGAACTGGGATGAACTCATTGAGCGCCTTTTTGAGAAGGATGAATCCGGTCATATGGTGCTCAAGAAGTCACAGAGAGATAGATGATTAATAATAAGTAATAATGGTATGGAAGTACATCAAATACCATGAGAAAAGAGAGTTTTGCGGCATGAAATAATAATTCTTGATTCATTTTGTATCATATTATCCAAAAAATTCTTCGTCAATTGATTTGTGAATTAGTTAATGAGAGGGTTCATTCAAGAATGCAAGTGGCAGAGACATGAGCACATGTTATTCAATTTTTTTTGAAAGAGATTTGAATTTACAATCAAACGAGCTGCCTAATCATCACTGACATTTTAGGCTATTAATATTTGAACTTGGAAGTTTTTGCAGACATCATCTCAAACTCAATAGTAAGAACTTCATCTGGTTGGTTTGAATTCCATTCATTGAATAAAAAACAGAACATTATAATCCTGCTTGGGGTCAAAATCTCTCTCTGAGTAATAAAAGAATATATAAGAATTGAGAATTAAGGATGCTATTATGAGTTAAGAATATTGACATGATAATTAAAAAAAAAGGAAAAAAAAAAAAAAAAAACAGGGGAAGCTTGGGGCCTTGGGCCAGTTGCAAGTTTATAGAGTAAAATAAAATGAGCAGTGCCGCACATAACCACTTGACAGTTGAGACAGACCAGCTTAACTCAACCAAAGCGCATCAATTCTTGATTGGAATTGATATTTATTCTCGATCAAATTGAGATTGAGATCTCTCTTTCATTAATGGCTTCCCTTCTTTACATTGTTCTTTTTGCGGTTCTTATGGCTTCGCCCCCATTCTCTGACTGTTATGCAGACAGGTAAATTCCCAAAAAGCTTCTCAATTTCCTTTATTTTTTTTGAACTGAACTCAATTTCTTTTATTACAAAATACAAATACATTTGCCCTAAAAATATCCTCTCTTTCTAATGTCTAATTTCTTTGATTGCCCTAATAATAATAATAATAAAGGTTTCAACTTTTTTACAGTTGTGATTTTTATTTATTAAAAAAAAGGAAATTGAAACTGTGAGGAATCTGTTGTATGTATTGCAGTAGCAGGAAGGAGTTGAGGGATAAAGAAATGAAAGATGAACCACTAATACAATTGGGTAGAGGCTCAATTCAATTTCAAATCCACAACAGAATTAGCCTCCTCCAAGTTGTCCAGCTCTCCTGGAGACCAAGGTCAGGGACAACTAATCACAGAAACATCCCTTTTTATTGTGATGTGATTGATTGCTTTGTGAAATTTCTGACATTGTACTACTTTCTTGCATTGTAATTGTAATTGTAGGGTATTCTTGTACAAAGGCTTTCTAACTGATGAAGAATGTGATCATCTTATTTCTTTGGTACAGAGCTGAGAGCTGTATTTTTACTTTCTTTATTATCTCTTTATTATGTGAGAACATACTCAAGTGCTTGTTTTGTGTTAGGCACAAGGTGCAAAGAAATCAATAGAGGGAATTGTGGAGGATTTGCAGCTTGCAGGCTCGGAATCTCGTTCAAATATTGATGTAAGTTTCCGTTGTTGGTTATATTTTCTTGCACAACCTTTGCTCTTCCCGATACGTACATGTGCCATTATGTTTCCTTCTTTCCCCTCTTTTTTGAAACTGCATTGGTGCACTGAAAGTTTGGTGTCTTTTCACTCATGTGCCATTATGTCTTGGATTTTGAACCAATTCTTTTGGCTGTAAATCAACCCAGAACTCGAACTCATTCTGCTAATGTACATTTTTCTTTCTGATTCTGAGTTTCACATGACAAGTGTTTGAAAATGATTTCTTTGGCCATGCAATTGCCAAGTGACTAGTTCATTAATAATTCTAAGCTTATTTCATAATCAATTCAGTTCAAAGGTCAAAATATTTTTCCCTCTAAAGGTTCCTTGTCACTTTATTCACTTGTTGATATGGTATAACAGGCTAATAGTTGCAATAACTAACTAGCTTTCATACTGTGGATTTACTTATAGTCACTGTAGACAGATATTTTGTACTGCATTTGTAAGATACAAGTACTTAACTTTTGCACTCATATTATATAGCTCTGTGCTTTTTAGGATAACCTACACCTACTTTCAGAGATTGAGGAAAGGATTTCAGCCTGGACCTTCATTCCCAAAGGTACCTTTGCTTAACTCAGCTCTTTTATTCCTGGTATATAGTTGTCTCCTTTTGTGAACTGCCTATGTGGTTCAGTATTTGAGACCATTGCTCGACTTCTATTCCACATCAGAGAACAGCAAGCCCCTACAGGTCATGCATTATGGAATTGAAGAGGTCAACCAGCATTTTGATTATTTTGGTAACAGAACATTGATTGCAAACGTGCCTTTGATGGCAACTCTAGTTTTATACCTCTCAAATGTTACTCGGGGTGGTGAAATCCTGTTCCCTGAGTCACAGGTTAGTTAGAAACCCTCCCTGAGCTGCGTCATACTGTGGTTTAGATCAGCCCCCACCACTTACTGATGATCTCTCTTCCTATCATGACAGCTGAAGGGCAAAGTTTGGTCTGATTGTACAAAGACTAGCAATGTTGTAAAACCCGTTAAAGGAAATGCTGTTCTGTTTTTTAATACACACCTTAACGCAACTCCTGACAAGAGCAGCACCCATTCCCAGTGTCCGGTCCTTGAAGGGGAAATGTGGTACGCCACCAAACATTTCCTTGTAAGAGCAGTGGAGATATCATTGCCTGAATCAGATGATAGTGACTGCACTGATGAGGACAATCAGTGTCCTCAATGGGCAGCGCATGGTGAATGCCAGAGAAATCCGATTTTCATGACAGGTTCTCCTGATTACTATGGAACATGTAGAAAGAGTTGCAATGCCTGTTGAAGGGCAAACTTGCACATAATATATATTTGATTCTTGTAATCAGAAAAATATATCACTCTAATGTAGATTGGTGATAATTTTAGAGGCAATTGATTTATATATGAATCTATTCTTATCCTCTATTGCTTTCTTTCTCTGTATCTGATCAAAAAGCAATTGCAAAGAGGTTGATGTCTATATAATGAAAATAGTTCCGATACAAAAATGACCGAATTTGAAAAACACAGCAGTACACAAGTAAATAATAAATTCTAAACATCTTAAAAAAAAAAAAGAAAGAAAAGCTTAGAGCTTTGTTGAAGATTCCGCAGAAGAAGGTGGTTTCTTGATAGAACAAGAAGACTTGAAGGCCTCAATCTGCGACTGACATTTGACATAGTTTCCATTGTTATCCTCCAAACATTTCTTTAAAGCTTCCACATCACATGGCGACATAACTTTCTTAGCGCTCATCAGCTCTCCCCCATCCATCTTCTTTGAATCCAACATAATTCTGAGCTATCGCCGTCCGTCTTCTTCGAAATTGGAAATGGGGGCGTGGGATGGGTTTACTTTTCTGCGTTCAACTTCAACGAGACCTTTTATTTCCAAACGTGGCGATATTATTGGACTTCTCGTAAGCCCATGTCTAAAGCGGATCAGGCTTATTTATTTATTTTTTAGATAAGATACCTTTTGATTTAGTTGGTTTGAAATTTTTACATATGATTTGGCTAACAAAAAAAAAAAAATTCAATCTGAATTATTTTTATAATTTTTTTGCTAAATTTTACAACTTTAATACCTATTATCATCTGCATCTGAGTGAAATTTCTTTTAGGGTAAATTACGATTACCCCCTGAGGTATACCCTATTACACTGATTTGCCTTCAAATTTTATATATTTTACATTTACCCACTGTATTTTATTTTAATTACACTAATTACTCCTTTAGTATAATTTTAATTATTTTTTATTATTATATATCTATAACATATATAAAAGTGGGAGGGGGGAACAGGCAAATTGACTCATTTGCCCTTCCTTAATTAGCTTATTGAAATGTTTTAACGAAGGTTTAAATGGCCATTTAATAATTATTTTAATTAATTAATAGCAAATATGGAATTCCTTAATCAATTAGAATTAGGAGTTATATTGATTAATTAAAAATAAAATCCTTAGCTAATCAGGATTTAAAAATATTTTTATTAATTAAAATTTCAAGTATATATTAAAAACATAATAATTGAAAAAAATATATAAATCCATATAATATATGGATTGAGTTAAATTTAATCATAAAATTATAAATTATTCAAATTATAAATATATATTATGAGGATTAAAAGATATAAAATTATGCATTTATTGAAAT
>CANYLF013749588.1:0-13697 GCA_948193215.1 Bocquillonia castaneifolia
ATTAAATGATCAAATACAACAAGCAGTGCACATAATGTTTGCATCCGAAACAATACCTTAGAATGCGAAAATGAGAGAGAATGAGCACAGGCAATATAAGCTAACCAAGCAAAAAAATTAATCTTAGGAGGCACATAAGATATCCAAAGATTATCAAACTGGAAATGGGAATTTTAATTAATTAGTGGTGACTTATTGCATGTATTTCATTAGATTATTTAGCCAATACTCTACAAGTTTTCCCATCCACTTTACAACATCTCTACCTTCCAAGGAACCATGCTGAAAAGAACAAACCAGCCAAATTAGAACATCCAATTCTTCTCTCTCATTGATTCTTAGCCTCTGTCTATAAGTCAATCTTTAAGAAGCCGATTACATTGTAGCCTTTTTAGATATATGAAGATTATATAGCCTAGGAATCTGAAGATGCAGACGACAACCATCAACCCAATTATCAAGCCAAAAAAAAGTATTTTTTTCCCATTGATAACTTGCATAGAAATCTTATCAAGAAAGAAAGACATGATGGGTGGATTTTTAGTACATACACTACAAATATTCTTCCAAACTGAAGAGCATATGCTTTTGTCAAACCAACAAAATCCATCCAATTTTCCAACCCTGAAGTAGCAAGAACAACATTATAGCATAATGAACTCTCATCTCTTTTCCTAAGCTTCCATAACCACTTAAGAAGAAGGCTTTGATCAGTAATAGCCATAGGATTTATGCCTAGATCCCCCAACATCTTTACTAGTGCAAATATGACTCCAAGAAACATTACATAAACCCTAGCATTCCTAACTCCTTTCCATAATAAGTGTATCATAAAGCTATCAAGCTTTTTTTGAACCGTGACAGGCATAGAAAAGAGAGATAAATAATAGATAAGGAGACTCTTGAGAACGGAATTCACATGAGTTAATCTACCAGCCAAGGAAAGTAATTTACCTTTCCAAAGATAGAGGCACTGATGGAACTTTGAGATAGTAGGGTCCTAGAGTTTAACAAAGAAGGCCTTGGTTGTTAAAGGAAGCCATAAATACTTCTTAGGAAGAGACTCTAGTTTGTAATTAAACATATCTGCCACCATGGAGTTGTCCTGGTTGCTCAAGTTGACTCCCAAAACTGTACTTTTTGGATAGTTGATCTTCAACCTTGATATTATTTCAAAACATCTAAGAATGCTCATAAGCTTATCAATCAGAACCAAATAATAAGGAACATAAATCAGGGTATTATCCATAAATTAAAAGTAAGTGAAAAGGCTCAGACATGGAATCTACATGAACACCACTCAGAAGACCAAGAGAATAAGCTTTAGATAGCAAACTCTTAAGACCCTCTATTGTTAAAACAAAAAGAAAGGGAAAAAGAGAGTCACCTTGTCTTACGCCCTTCTTTATAGTAAATGGATGAGTAGGGGATCCATTAACAAGGAAAAAGATCTTAGAAGAACTGTGGACAGAGCGCCCGAGACCTGCCCATCTGTTGGTGTCCAATGTCAATGGCGACAGACTTACTAGATGGATTTTTTTATATTTTGTGAAAACATTATGAAGTCGACACCCGAATTGCTTCAAGATCACCTAGTGATTAACAAAAAAGTAGATTCTTTAAGAATTCCCATTCATCATCACTCTATATGATTTCCTTAACCAAACCCTTATTTTTTGTGATGTATGGATAATGGAGTGGTGATTGTCGTTGATATACTCTTAGGTTTTCACCATTTTGTTGAATCATCAGAGAACTGGAGATGATGAAGCTCCCTTCCTCTTTTCTCTTTTTCCTCCTGTTAAAGGATTTTTTCTCTTCCTATCAAAGTAGTGTGTGCAAATGGTAACAGATGCATCCCCTTTTGTTGAGGTGTTGTGCATGGTATTAATATTGCAGAGGGGTGTAGGCACTTAAGCCTACTCCCTCTCTTTTCAAATCACCTCTTTGTAGTGAATATTCATGATTACCCTACTATCTTAGGGTAAAGATCTGGATGAATGTTTGTTGGAGGTCTAATAAAACCCTTGTTTTGTAAGTTAGGGCTGTTTTTCTTCTTAGGATTTTGGGCTTGGTTATGGACTTTTGGTGGTCTGGCCTGATCATTTGTGTTAATGGGCATTTGTCTTTGCAATTTAATTATCTAGGATAAACTCCTCGAAATAGATAATTTACCCAAAGTTCTTGGCTTAGCGGTAAGGATCTAATATCCAAAAATTCAGTGTCAACAGTTTGCCCCCGCTTTGTTAGAGCTTGGAAATGATCAAATGAATAAGCGATTTGCAAAACAAACTTGTTTAAGGATGCCTATGAAGCATATTGCCCTAGTGATTTGACAGCCTCTACTAAAGGTGTTGGTAGGTAGCTCGTCTCCTGACAAGTTTAGGACCTTTGGCGGTACTCTCTAGACAAAGATTCGAAACCCGTTTATTCCGAGAAGTGGTCGGGACTGACCCGAAAAAACCTAAGATACTTAGTTTCTCTAGACGAAAGGGTGGACCACATTCGCTGTAAAATTATCGGGGCTGACCTGAAGAAGTATAAGACTCGCTTGGGTCTAGACAAAATATTTGGAATGCGTTAGTTCCAAGGTTGTCGGGATTGACCTAGAGAAGTCTAGGACACGCTTGGGTCTAGATAAAAAGATTTTGAACATGTTCATTCTAAAGTTATTGGGACTGACCCGAAGGAGTCTAGGACACGCTTGGATCTAGACAACAGATTTGGAACACGTTCATTCCAAGGTTGTTGGGACAGACCTGAAGGAGTCTAGGACATGGTAGGGTCTAGACAAAAAATTTGAAATACATTCATTCCGAGGTTGTTGGGACTGACCTGAAGAAAGTCTAGGACACTCTTGGGTCTATTAGACATAGGCATCTAGATCAACGAAAATCTAGATGGATGTCGGGGGTTACCCGGTAAATCTAGGACACTCTAGGTTCCACTAGATAAGGAAATCTAGATCATTGGCAATTTAGATGGACGTCGGGGGTTACCCGATAAATCTATGACACTCTAGGTTTCATAAGACAAGGGAATCTAGATCATTGGAAATCTAGATGGATGTCAGGATAGGCTCAGGAATTCTAGGACACTGGAATCCTAAAAAATCAGTAAGTTTTTTTTTTTACATGGAGTTTGCTGAAGGTAGATTGCTGTGGTTCTGGAATTTTTGAATGTGAGGAGCGGCTTGATGTCACCAGAGATCTACAATTGGTTGAGGCTTGGTATCACCTGAGATTATAAAGTTGAAGGCGGTTTGATGTCGCACTGGGTTCTAATAAGTGGGAGGTAGCTTGCTGTCACCTGAGATTCTGAAGTTGAAGGCGGCTTGCTGTCAACTAGGTTTATATAATCAATGGGGACTTGCTGTCGCTTAATATTCTTGGGATGGAAAATGGCTTGCTATTGCTTGAGATTCTGTAGATGGCTCGCTACCATGGGGATTTCTAGATTTGCCAAAATTGACTTGCTGCCTTTCGAGCTGATTTCGTTCTTTAGTGGTAACTTGTTCCCCTTGAATGATCTTTGAAATTCTCAAGATGCTGGGATAATCCAGGGTAAGTTGTAATGACTTTAAAGGTGCTAGGACAGACCTAGATAAGTCAGGGTTGACCCGAAGTTACAAGGGCAGACCCGGATGAGTTGGGATGGACCCGATAGTTGAGATGGCTTGGATGATTACTAGGACAGACCTGGAATTGCTTTGTGTTAATTTGCTTCAGAATTCTGAAGTTTGTCAATGAGCACTTGTCATTGATGGAGTTTATCAGAGGTTCTCTGAAGGTGGCTAGCTGCTAGGTGAGGCTCCGTAGTTGAAATGGCTTAATGTCACCTGTATTCTATAAATTGGAGGCTACTTGCTGTTGCTTGGGATCTTGGATTTGACAGTGGCTTGCTATCGCCTAAGGTCCTATTGTTGAAAGTGGCTTGCTCTCGCTTGAGGTTCTATAGTTGAAGGCAACTTGTTATCGCCTGAGGTCTTATAGTTGAAGAGATGGCTTGCTATCACCCGGGATTGCTGGAGGTGGCTCATTACCCACTGTATTTCTGTATAATGGGTGACTTGCTATCACCTAGGATTGTTGGAGGTGGCTCCCTGCTAATTGTATCTTGAATAAAGGGGTGACTTACTACCACCTGGGTTTATTGGCGGTGGCTCGTTGCCGACTGTATTTCTGAATAAAGGGGTGACTTGCTATCACCTGGGATTATTAGAGGACTCCTTACCAGCTGTATCTCTGAATAAAGGGCAACTTGTTATCCCCTGGGTTTACTAGAGGTGGCTCACTACCGATTGTATCTTGAATAAAGGGGTGACTTGCTATCACATAGGTTTATTGGAGGTGGCTCGTTGCTAACTATATTTCTGAATAAAGAGGTAACTTGCCATCACCTAGGTTTATTGGAGGTGGCTCACTACCAAATTTATTTCTGAATAAAGGGGTGACTTGATATCACTTGGGATTGCTGGAGGGCTCCCTACCGACTGTATCTCTAAATAAAGGGCGACTTCCTATCCCCTAGGTTTGTTGGAGGTGGCTCACTACCGATTGTATTTTTGAATCAAGGGTGACTTGTTATCACCTTGGATTGCTGGAGGCAACTCCCTATAGATTATATCTTAAATATTGGGTGACATGCTATCACCTGGATTTGTTGGAGGTGGCTTGTTGTCGAATGCATTTTTGAATAAAAGGGTTGACTTGCTATCACCTGGGATTGCTAGAAATGAAGGCGGTTTGCTATTGCCTGAAGCTTGTTGAGATTTTAAGGGCTGGATGTCATCTGATGTCTTGTACTAGAGGGCATCTCACTGTCACCTAGTGTTCAGAGGTTGAAGGCGCCTCATTGCTGCCTAAGATTTTGTTTAAAGATGGGTTGCCGTTCTTGCCTCTAGGCTACTTCTTTATCTGATTTTATCATTGTCATTGATCTTTACTAGTGGAAGATTATGATTTCTTTGTAGTATCGGTCTGGCCAATTATTCACTTCTTCAAGGCCAATCCCTCATCAAGTGAGTTATTATGGATGATGCTTGTCAGATGCCGTTACAATGTGATAACTAGAAGGTCTCGCCCTGTCCCCAAGTCTTGCTCGCTTCGTCCTGCTCTGTCTGAAGAAAATGTCAACCCGCATGTGGGTGGATAATTCATCCTTGCCCTTGGGTTTTCTGTTGCAATATTTTTTTGGTTTGTCCTAAAGGTACATGTCAGCTTATGACCAATTGCTCCCACATTCGTGTCTGTTCACACATAGATTTTTTTGTGTTATATTGGCTTCCCTTTCCCGTTGCGGGTATCCAGGAAGTATTATTCAGCTAGTGTTATTGTTTTGAATGTTGTGCTTGTTGTAGCAGGTTCTTTGCTTTAGCCTCATTTGGCTCCTTATTCTTTCATTCTTTCTCTGTCTTGCATTGATTGACCTGTAAAAATGCATTATGTATGCACGTCATGCATGGTATATGATTCTAAGTGATCTCAGCCACTTATTTTTGGCTCTTCCATCTAGCGTGAGTTTGTGATGCAATTTGATATGGGCGTGCATTGTCCAAATGCCTGTTCTAGAATGTGATGATTAACCACGCATTAAGGAAAGAGTGTTAGACAAGCTTTGTTGATGTCACGTCGAGGTTGCTCCCGACTAGAAATGGTGACACTTGGGTTTAAGCTAGATGGTAGTATCCTTGCATATTATCATGCACATTGTCTGGTTTGGCCACTTGAAGTTATTTGATCGAATGGAATATCCCCTGCTCCCTACCTAGAGGAATTCGTTATGGGTGTCTTGCTTTCAGGTTAAAGTTTTTGGTTTCTGGATTCTTTCCCTTTTCATTTTCTATGGCCTTAATTTTTGCATTAGTTGCCCATGAATGGGTTTTCAACTCATCAGGGTTTTATTGTCCTTTTGCCTAAGGTGGCTTTTTACGAGGTTTTCACCCTAGCAGGCCTGCTTTAACTTTTGCACGAGCTTCCCACGAATAGGTTTTCAACTCATCAAGCTTTTATTTTCTTTTTGGCATTGTCTTCTTGCCTAGGTCGCCTCTTTGTGAGCTTTTCACCCTAGTAGGCCCTGCCTTAACTTTTGCATGAGTCGCCCATAGATGGATTTTTAACTCATCAAGCTTTTATTTTCTTTGGCCTTCTCTTTTTGCCTATGGCCTTCTTTGTGAGGTTTTCACCCTAGGAGGCCTACCTTAACTTTTGCATGAGTCACCCACGGATGGGTTTTGAACTCACCGAGCTTTTATTTTCTTTTCAACTGTGTTCGTGTGTGAGGCTTCCCTTGTTGGTTCATCTTTACCTTGTCATTCTACAGAATGTAGTGGTCAAGTGGGAGTGATTGTGGGGGCACGTCATTGCTTTATCAACGAAGAGATCACTATCTTGTTATTGCAGGCATCGGGATGGGCTCTCTATTTGATTGGAGGTGTGAAGTGTCCCTTGAAAGTTCTGACTCTACGCCAGTTCTGTCATGTCGATCATTTGACTTACATTTTTACCTGTTTAGTATCTGATTCAAAATGCAAATAACATGATGTAATCAAGAGCATCTGATAATAAACCATTTTTTGTTCATTTAATAATGCCATAGAAGACTGAACCCGATGTTGTAGTAATTATCGGTCAAGACTTTCGAGCTTCATGTTTGGTTATTAGTTTGGATCTCCACCTTTTGCTAATTTTTCCTTTCTCTGCCCCCTTTTTCTTGCACGGGCTTAGTCAGTTTTGGCATCGTGTTGGCCTTTTGCGCGAGCTATTGTTGTTAATGCTCCAGCATATTTTAAAAGATGTTTGCAAGGCTTCTTTTGTAGCCTATTGTGGTGTTTAGATTGATGAGATACTTCATTTATTGATTACCTGACCTCCAAAATTATGATTCGGAGTTTATTCTTGAGTCTTGATTGATCACATGTTTATTTGAGTAGCCTCTAGCTACTTCTGTTTATGTATTTTGATCATGCTTCTCAGTCACACTTAGGTATGCTTTGTTTTGAATCTCTCTGCATTCTCATTTTCATTTTTCTTTCTCTTCTTTTTTTTTCTTCTTCTTTTTTTCCTTTTTTTCCTTTTTCTTTTTTTTTATTGAGTCACAAAGAGAATGTGACATTTTATTTCAGCTTGCGAGGGGCATGCCTGGAAATATTTTGGGCGCATTTAGATATTTTGATGTGATCTCTAGGACCAACAGTCCTTTGGTATTGCCTTACTTGTCTTGCGCTTGTGTTGCCATTACTGATCATAGCCATGACGTTTTTATTCTTCTTCCTTTTCTTTTGATGAAAACAGGGATGGATGCAGCAAAGCATTTTCCAGGCTTCGTAGTAATGTTAAATGAACTATTATGATACGAATGAGTGCCAAATATGTCATAAGTGCAAATGCATTTAAGAAAAAGAAATACCATTTAGATAAAAGGAAAGCAGATGTTCCATTTATTTATTTATAGGTACATAAAAGTAAACTTCAAATAGTATTATTCTATAAGATAAAGATTTAGTCATGAGTCCAAAGTGTTCTGGATCAGGAATTTTCCTTCTTCAATAAGGTCCTGGATACGGTTGTGAAGTATGCATTTATTTGTATGGTGTCCATCTACCATGTGGAATGTGCATAAGGTCCCTGTGTTTAATTCTAAGAATTCAGATTCGTTGGTTTGGCCATTGGTTATGGCTACAATAAATCTAACCAATGGAGATACTCAAAGATGGTTGAAGGAGAAAATGGCAGATTAGAGAAGTGCCTAACTGTAGAAGTGCCGGTTTCATCGGTCTGGTCGTCTCTCAAGCTATCAAAATGAACAAGCACTATCTTCCTTATGTCTATGAAGGTTCTGAGAATACTTTTCAGCCTAAAGCAATCATCTGTTGGGTGTCCTTTGACCTAATGGAACTCACAGTATGTCCTAGGAATAAAGTTAGGATTGTTAAGAGTCGGGTCATGTTTGGTAGGATCATGGGTGATGAGTCCCTGCATGACCAAGTTCTTATAAATTTCAGATATAGGTTGTTCATAGTCAAAATACCTCTAAGGGAGTGGGGTGAGTTCTGCTAGAGGTTTCCCAGTATAAGTAAAGTGGAGGATATTTTCCCTTTCTTCTAAGTTGTTAAGGATGTGGTTACCAATAGCTTGGTGGAACTGTTGAAACTCTACTGAAGGTTAGAAATGGTGGTAAGCGTCATTTAGAGGAGTATTTATTGGTGTTTCTAGTGTATTGTGATGGAACTGGTAGTAGGCTGTGGGGTCATATTTAGTTGCGTGAACATCAAGGAGGTGATCAGTGGGTTCACTAGGTTCTTGGTGATATGTAGTAGGGTTTGGCAGGGTGTAGGACAAGGCTCGGAGTTACAGGTCTTCATAGTTGGGGGTCACCTAGAGTGTAGGTAGGACTGTCATTGTGAGTAAGCCAGGGGGCGTATTAGGTTCACAACATTGTGTTGACCTTGGACCGTTTTGTTCTTGAGTTGCACTTTCTTCTAGAACTATATATGGTTCCATCTGAGTGTTTAACTGGGTTGGCTTGTCTAAAGATCGATCTTCTTACTTCTTTTCTGAGTAGATGTCGATTTAACGGAGAGTCGAATGGATTATACATTTCCTGCAAGTTACAAGATTAGGACATAAACAAAATATGCATGTTCATGATGTTCAGTGTTTTGTATGAAATGCATGATTTTATTATGGACAAGTAGCTATCCTCGGGGTTCTGATTTTCCTTGTGATCTGGGCATCTGATGGAAAATTACTTTTGCTGTAGGAAGCAATAACCAAATATCTTTCCTGTTAGCATAATAAGATCTTTTCATGAATTAATCTTACCTAGTTGGAAAGTACCTGTTAAAGTAGTTGCATCTCGCTTTGGATCCTGTGTAATAATCTAAGTCTTGGAATGATCTAATGCTATGTCATGGCTCTAGACTTTTATTACGCACTTCCCTTTGTGTGTGCATAAATTTGTAATATTCTAGGCAAGTAAAAAGGCATACTTAAGAGGAAAATCAACATGCTATGTATAGATTAGTAACACTATTTCCATTATAGATCATACTTTACAAGGAAAATTAATGATCTATTTTATTTATCCGAGTCATTTCTCCAGGCCCAGTAGCCTAGTGTTCCATCCTTCTTCCTTTCTTTTTCTTCTTTCGCTCCTTTTCCATGTGCCTCAATATGCTTGGTAATTCTTCCTTGTGTTGTTTTGCCACATAGTCAAAAAGCTAGTTACACTCCTCCTAAGTTAAAGATATGGCTTTTGAGATTCTCCAATCACTTTGTGCATTTGCAGGGTGTGCAGCGGTAGTAGTGGGATCAAATATACGATGCAGGGCCTCTCAGCTATGTATCCTACCATCACGTCTCCTAGGCTAATTAATCTTTCCTCCATTACCAAGTCTGATACCTCCTTGATGAATCTCTAGCAGTTCCCCAAATGATGCCTATTGACTGGTGATACCAGTAGTATTCTATAGTGAGTTGTTCAGGGGTGCCGTAAATGGGTTGATTAATCGGTATTAGGTATCCCGTCTTTATTAGATCAGTGAAGATTTCATCTATAGTGCACAAGAATGTGCATGGTGGCCCTCTTAGGCAGAGGGGAAGTACTTGACCCCATGGGAATAAACCTGGCAGCATTACCCTAAGCCTCTCATGCTTCTCTACTTCTACTAAGATTATGTAACCCCTGCTAGTGATGGCGATAATACAGTTATAACAGAGTTCATTCAGAGCCCTCTTGAAACTACCAAATTCCTTAACGTAATGACCTAAATCTTCATGATAAGGACAATAAGCATATGGTTTGTAGACTGAATTTCACTCAATCGGTGGTGAAGGTGTCCTTGTTAACAATCCACATTCATTTAACCTCTCGAAGACTTCTATTGGCCTCCATTTTTTACCCCAAATGTAATCACAACCATTGTATTCCCCAGCAGGAACGATAATTTCATAGGTCCCCAAATGTGCATTGAGAACATATTTTTCTACTCCCACCCATACCAGAATTTCTTCTTCAATCAATCATTATATCACCTTCCTTAGGGTTTTGCACTCATCAGTTTCATGGCCCTAAGCGTCGTGATACTGATAGTAAGTTCCTTCCTTGTAACCAGGTGTCTTGACAAATGGCCCTAGCCTTTTGAACTTAGGATGTAATATGCCTCATTCCCTTAACATAGCAAAGGTTATTCTCTTTAGCTGCTCAATATATATCACTTGAGGATGCCCTTGATTCAGATCTTGTATGACTATTGAAGAACTAGAGCCGGAGTTTTCTACCTTAAGGTCAGGGTGGCTAAAGCTACTTGCCATTTTAGCTGCAGGAAAAGTGGTTAGTAAATGCATGATTATGTGCACGTATGCATGTATGCATGTATACATGACAAGGAAAATAGGAAAACTATTACCTGTTCAAGTAATAATTATTGCTAATTGGCAGGCCTTCTAGTCTTATTTCTCCCATACATGTATTCCGTTGGTAAAAAATCCATTTCCTAAGTAGGTTGGGGGTACTTTATTTCATCTATAAAGGATGATAGTATTGTTGTGTAATAACGTTCTCTCAAACTATCCTAGCAAACCATAGCATTTATGATAATTGGGTCTGTATCCGTTTACCTAAATTCTGTCTTTTAGGCAGACAAAGTTTCAGTATAGGCTTTAGGCTTAATGGTCATATATACCTATGGCAGCATTACAACAAGTAGGATTAGCGAGTAATACCTAGTGGAAACTTCTATGGTCATTACATGCTGGGTTTTGACATTTGGTTTGGCTAAGAAGGCTCCTACACAAGTAAACTTCCGTTGACCGTCATCCTCATTCAAGGGTTCAAATGACGAGGAAGTCATCTCAATCGTGAGTGGTAGTCATCAATAATACTGCCTAAGAAACTAAGTTGAATCGTTGATCGGCATTATAAATGGTATCGATGTTTATAGGGACACTAAAAATGCAGAATTAGTATGTAATGCGAAAGGAGAACTATGACCAAATTAATTAAAAAGATGGGAAACTGCTCAGAATCTTCATTCATTTTTATTTGTAAAGAACTTCCAAAGTGGAGTCGCCACTTTGGATAGAACGCCCGGGACCTACCCGTTGGTTGATGTCCAATGTCAATGGTGACAGACTCGCTAGATGGATTTTTCTAAATTTTGTGAAAACAATATGGAGTCGCCAACCGAATTGAATCGGGATCACCTAGTAGTTAACAAACAGGTAGATTTCTCAAGAATCCCCATTTGTCATCACTCTAGATGATTTCTGGGTTTGGAATGAGTCATCCACTCTTAGGGCAATTTCCCATTTAATTAAGTAATAAGGTAATTACTTCTTACAGAAGACAAACAATATAAAGCGTTAAATCACCTGAAAAGTAATATGCAATGAATGATCGGGCCTAATATTATTTCTATTCAGTTTTACTTCTGCATTAGGTCTGATATAATTACCCTGATTGATTGAGTGCTGTATGCTGCGTTAGTGGGTTACTACTTATGTTAATAATAATTAGTCAAGTGGATTATTTCCTTATTTATTTACATGCAGAACATCCATAGTTAGTTTTTAATCAATTTTTATATTTTTATTTGTTGATGTTTGCACATTAGTTTATTTATTGATTTATCATTCAGGACAATGAATGATAGTAATATACATACACCCTTAAAGAAAGGAAATGTGAAATGATTTTCTACCATTTTCATTCTACTATTTACACCAAGTTTATTTATTAAATGTCTGATTAATTATTTTGACAAGTAGTTCTAGGTTATTGGCTGGAAACTAGATAGAGTTAGGAAATCTTATTGATCGACCGATTAGTCTCGGAAAGAATTCACTGGTCAACTTTGAAGCTTCAAAAACAGTCAGGGGTTCCCGTTTCTTTCTTTGCATTTCTTGTGCGACTCATGCATGAAGATCCGACTAGACCTTTCTTAAAGGTTTGATTGGATCTTCTCATGGGCTAGGCCTAAGTTTTGAAAATATTGGAAACAGGTGGAACATTCAGTTAAACCGGATGATCAAAGGTTCAACCGAATGATTCCTTTTGACTCATGATGGTTCGGCTAGACCTGTAACTTGGTGGTGGAGGTTGTTTTACTAGATTTCTACATGTTTATTACATTTCTTGCCAATATAGTATAGAAAGAAACAAGTATCACTAAGGCTAACTTAGTATATCCTTATGTTTCTAACCTAACAGCTTATTATAGATCATTGTTTTATGGATCCATTGACATGGTTGGATCCACATACTCTCTAGTTATGCTCCAAGTCTACATCATATTTATCCCTGACTCATCTTCTTAGTCTCAAGGGTCTATGCATGTAAGAAGGGACAAGAAGTGCTTAGTTATATATGAACATACAAAGTTACAGAAACTTAAACATGGAAATATTAATGGACAGATACAACTAAAGCCTTGTTTTTCATGATGTATGGATATTAAAGTGATTCTTGTAGTTGTTATACTCTTAAGTTTTTACCATTTTATTGAATCGTTGGAGAACTAGAGACGATGAAGCTCCCTTTCTATTCTTTCTTTTTCCTCATGCTGAAGGATTTTTTTTTGCTTGATGTCGAAGTAGTGTTTGCAAGTGGTAATAGATGCATCCCACTTTGTTGAGGTGTTGTGCATGGTATTTATATTGCAGAGGGCTGTAGGCACATAAGCCTACTCCCTCTCTTGTCAAATCACTGCTCTGTAGCGAATATTTACAATAACCCTACTGTTTTTGGGTAAAGATCTGGCTGAATGTTTGTTGGAGGTCCACGTGAACCTTTGTTTTGTAAGTTAGGGTCATTTGTCTTCTTGGGCTTTTGGGCTTGGTTATGGGCTTTTGGTGGTCTGGCCAGATCTTCGATGATCCGGCCGAATCTTTGGTGTTTATTGGGATTTGTCTAGGATAAACTCCTCGAAACAGATAATTTGCCCAAAGTTCTTGGCTTAGCTCTAAGGATCTAGTATAATTTAGTGTCTATAAGAACGCAATAGGTTGTCTATCTAGTAGCACCAATTAGGATCAAAATTCATTCTTCTCATGGCAGCTTAAAGAAAAGGCAAGACAAGCTATCAAAAGCTTTCTTGAAATCAAGTTTCAACAATAATAACCTCTCATTCCTCCTCCTCATCAAGTGAATAATCTCAGGAGCAAGAAAAGAACATTCCTGAATGCTTCATACTTTAACAAAGGCATGCTGAATATTAGAAATTAAAGTTGAAAGATGAGGGGATAGCCTGTTCACTAATACCTTAAAGACTAATTTGCAAAATCCATGAACAAGACTAATAAGTTTAAAATCTTTCAAATTAGAAGCACCAACAATCTTAGGAATAAGATGTAACATTAAGCATTTATGTGTGTAGGAGGGGTATAAGTGTTGAAAAGATTAGTTTTGAGGTGATTTTTGTCGTAGATATATTGTTTGGGGAGTAAATGGCTTTTTCTTTAATTTTTACCTTAAAAGTCAACATTAGCTTTTAGTTATCCAATAAGCATATTTTAAGTAATATTAATAAAACAAAATGAAATTGTAAGAAGGATTAAAAAGATAGTGGATTGTGTAGAGAATTCTACTATTGAAGGGAGAGTTAGGGAGAGCTTAGGAAGAAGGAAAAGAAGAGGGGAAGTAGAAGTTTAAAAGAATTTTCATTAATTGGTAAGTCTTCTCTTAATTAATTGTTGTTA
>CANYLF013751611.1:0-11964 GCA_948193215.1 Bocquillonia castaneifolia
AAAAATAAAGTAAAATACAACATTAAGTTGATAATTTAATTATTTTTTTAAAAGATTCCTATAATGAGTTATATTACATTGTCCACACACTTTAGAAAGATAGATAATAAAAGTTAAAAAGTTTAGATATTCTTTCGGTAATTAAGCCTATATTTTGATACAAAAATAAGACATTTTCCAATACTATAAACTTTATAAAAAAAATGACCGATTTTTATTCATATATATGTATTAAACATAAGGGAAAAAAAAGGGAATTTTTGAAAGATTAGAGTTTTGGTGATGTTTGTTAATCTGTGGAGCTTGGAAGAAAGATAAAGGAGAGAGTGACAGGCAATCATGGATAGGAGACATCAAAGTCATTATCAAAGTAGAAACCAATTCTCGTCCAATTCCTCTGAATCAGCCTCACATAATATCAGAAGCACCAAAGTTTCAAGCTTTAACTCAAGAACTAGGAGCACCAATAATGTCCCTAGAAACCCAAGTACTTCCCTTTATGTCCCACCCGGTAGAAGATCAAACAATACCCAAAATGAAATTGTCAAAGTTGAAGGAGAGGGAGAAGTTAAAGAAGATGATTCTTCTAGTTTTCCTGTTTTAGTTGGAACTTGCCCTTTTATGTGCCCAGGTAACTTATTTTATTACTGCCTTTGCCCTTTTGCAATCCTTTTTTTTTTTTTTTTTTTGGTTCTGTGGATAAATGATTGAGACCTAAAATTTTACTGCTGTTTCTCTATGTTATACAGAAATTTAATTTTTTTAATATTTGTTTTGGTTATCTAATCAGTTGGTCCTTGCAAGAATTTTTCTCATATATTTTCTTTTGTCAAGAAGCAAGTTATTGTCTTTGTACTTAACTGCTTCAGTGTACGTATTTGTCTATGTTGAAATGGGAAATTTTATTAGTGGTCATCAGAATTTAATGTGAAGGTTTCTTGAGTTTGATTGAGGGTAAATTTGAGGTTTATTTGACTTGGTTGGAGCAGTGAAGTGCCCAATTTTGTGATTATTGCACATTGTACAACAGACTCGCTTCCTTATGTCTAAGTTAATCTGGTGCTCCTTCCTTGTATGAGGAACTACGTGCCTACTAGAGGATGCTACCTATGCAAATGTAATGCTACCATTTGTCTGAATGGGAATGGCAAGCTGCATGACTAGCTTATCCATGAACATTTTATATACTTCTTTTCTAAGGGGTCCTTCTATATTGTACCGGTGTAACGTTACACCGATGAGAGAGTGTTGATGTGATATTTTCTTTGTCACACTCTCTCATCGGTGTAACGTTACACTGGTGCAATGTAGTCTTAGCCCTTTTCTAGGTTATGTCCATTTATTGTATCCTAGAAATTATACAAAGAGATTGTCCTGTCCGTTATCATAAATAATGCACTGTGGAAAGACTGGGAAGCATGAATGTTCACTTTGCATTAGAGACAGTAGCCTGTGTGGTGAAGTATTTAGTCATCTGGTCCCTTTAGCTGGTTATATTTGTCACCTCCTTCATGATTTTTTTTCCCACCTCTGTGCTAATAGAGGGTGAAAGGTCCCAGCGAGAGCGACTGCGAGACTTGGCAGTGTTTGAGAGGCTACATGGAAATCCAGGGAAAACATCTCCAAGCCTTGCTGTCAAAAAGGTACTATCATCTCTTATCCTTTTCAACCTTTGTAAGCCTCTTGGAGTGGATGCTAGTCACCATGTGCATCACAAAGAATCCCATGTATTTGAGATGTAATAGGACCTTCGTATAAAGCTTGTTGGAATTACTTTTAGAGTGTTCCTGCCATTACTTCTCCTGAGCATTTCTTATGTCAGTAACAGTAACCTACTAACTTCTATTTTGCTATGTTAATCTAATATCAGCCTCTAGTTTCCCTTTTGTCAATGCTAAGAGAAGACTTTGCAGTTCCTACTTCCTAGTATATCTCAAAGATATGTTAATAAGTACATTTGATACATGATAGAAATCGGGCATGTCTGAAAATGCCATACTTTTTTTTATATTTTATCAGTTTCATGCTTTTCCATGGCATAGCTTTTCTTGCTGTCATCTGGGTTAGGGTGCTTCATTTTCTAATAAGCATTTCTGATGATCATAGAACCAAAAGCAGATTTGGGGATCCTCGTGTCATTAGATTTTTTTAAAAGCAAAAAGTATTTTTAATCAAGTTTCAAAGTAAAAGGATAATTCATCTTTCGCTTCTTGTTAGTTTTGCAGAACAATATCAACCAAGCATGTGCAAGCATCTGATCTGCGGCCACTCCCAGTATTGGAAGAAACTTTGAGCTACCTTTTAAACTTGGCAGATTCTACAGATCATCCTTTCGAAGTAGTTCATGATTTCATCTTTGACAGGACAAGGTCCATAAGACAAGATCTTAGCATGCAGAATATAATCAATGACAAAGCTATCTACATGTTTGAGAAAATGGTATCATTGCTGGCAGAATCCTTCCAATTATCTTCTAAATCTTCATCTCTTTAATGGATTATTTGGAGCTAATAATTTTGTTTTAAAAACATTTGCATCCATGCAGCAGAAAAATATTTTGAGTGACAGGCTTGCTCATGATATTTTCATCTCTTCATGTTATCATGAAAATAGATGAACATTTTTCATAAGAATGTGGAGATGGGTTATTTGTGTTTAACATATGTGCAATATGCCTGCTGCTTTTTTTATGAACTCTAGTTATTTTCCTTGGATAAAATAAATCTCTCTTTTTGGTGTTACAAAAAAAAAAAAAAAATGCAATGGTTGTGGATGTCTGACCAATATCTTAATGACCTTTCCTTTGGAAACTGATTTCCTTTGAGAGCATGTTTTTATCTCTCTGTAATCTTGTCTCTTTTTTGCTCTTTATTCTTTTTTCACTGTTTATAGGCTTGTATTTGATTCTCATAACTTGTTTTTGTTACACAGGTTAAATTTTATGTTGAATCTCACCATAAGCTTCAGTGCGGGGGAAGTGATGCATATATTTCTTCAGTTCATTACCTCAATATGGAGCAACTTATAAAGGCTTTGACATCTCTTTATGATCTTTATGATGCAAATCGAGATCCCAATTCCATTTATGAAAACGAGGCTGAGTTCCGTTCACTTTATATACTTCTTCATCTGGATTCTAGAAACCAACCAACGGTTTGAGCTCTACTTCATTGGTGTGGTTAACTCATTTTCTTCTTTCGTGATGCCATCCCTTTACTACATGCTAAATAGATAACATGTCACTGATGCTCAGGGGGAGTCGCTTTCTTTATGGCTCAGACATGTGCCTCGTCCAATAATGCAGTCAAAAGAAATGTGTTTTGCCCGGAGTGTTTTACGGTATATTCCCTATTTTTAGAACCATTATGGGTTTTCAGCTGTTCTCTTGTCTAAGATCAGTTGCTATTTTCCTTTTCCTCGTCCTTGAACCTCTAATTTGAATGTCTCATTTTTTGTTTTCTTCAGATCATTTCGTATGGGCAATTACAAGCGATTTTTTTGCACAATTGATGCGGAGGCTTCCAATCTGCAGTACTGTATTATTTATCATTACCTTAATGAGGTAACTAAATATGCGTGTTGGTTTTGAATCTTTGTTTTGTGGTCATGTTTATCTTTGTTATTGGCCGGCTCCGACTTCTTAGATGTGTTTTTCTCATGATATATCTATTAATGTTGGTCGTTGTATTCGTCAGAGTGCATTTCATATTTTATTTAGAATTTGTCTCATGTTTGGAAAATTTTATTATATTCAGGGCAAGTTTGATTGGAGGTTAAACAAAATGGGGGATAAAAATTGGGGGGTTAACATTTGAGGGATAAATGTTAAGAGGGTTAAAATTTAATGAGGAAGTAAAAATTTATTGTTTTTGGTTTAAAGTTAAAATAGAAGTGTAAAATTATGTAAAAACATAAATATATGAACCCACCTCATTAATAATTTATATAAAAATAAATAAAACAAATGAAAAGTTAAAAGAAATAAAAAAATTAATGCATGATTAGGATAGTACAAAAATTGAATCAAAAACTGAACTGGGATGAAAAACCAAAAAACAGAACCGAGCGAAAAACCGAAAATTGAACCGGACCAAAAACAGAATTGAACCAAAAACAAAACCGGATTGAAAGCGAAAATCGAACCGGGTTGAAAAACTGAAAACCGAGCCAGACTGAAAACTGAATCGAAATGGGCTGAAAAATCGAAAACCCAAACCGGATCAAAAAACCAAAAATTGAACCGAACAGGAAAAAAAACCAAACCGGACCAAAAACCGAAAATCGAATCGGACCAAAAATCGAAAACTGAACTAGATTGAAAAATAAAAAAACGAGCCGAACTAGAAACCAAAAACTCGAACCGGTTCGAAAAACCAAAAATCCGAACTGGATTGAAAAATAAAAAATTGAACTGTGCCAAAAAAAAGAACTGAACCGAAAACCCGAACTGGTCCGAAAAACCAAAAAATGAAACCGGGCCAGAAAACGAAAAAGGAATCGGGCTGAAAAACGAAAAACTGTACCGGACCAAAAATCGAAAAATTGAACCGCACCGAAAAATTGAAAATCGAGCTGGACCATAAACTGAAAAACCGAACCAGTCTCAAAAAACCGAACCGAACTGAAAATCGAACCGAAAAAACCGAAAACGAAAAAGGGCTGAAAAACCGAAAACCGAATCAGACTGAAAACAGAACCAAACCAAAAAAAGGAATTGATAGAAAAACCAAACCGGGCAGAATCCCGAAAACCCAAACCGGGCTGAAAAATCAAAAACCGAATTGAAAACCAAACCGGACTGAAAACCGAACTGGACCGAAACCCGAAAACCCGAACCGGACCAAAAAATTGAAATCCTGAACTGGACCAAAAAAAGAACAGAACTGAAATCAAACCGAAACAGAACTAAAACCGAACCGGACCGAAAGACAAAAATGAAATCGGGCTGAAAAACCAAAAACTAAATCTGACTAAAAACAAAACCAAACGGAAAAGGAACCGATAAAAAAACCGAACCGGACCAGAAAACCGAAAACTGAAAATCGAACCGGTCCAAAAACCAAAAATCCAGTCAGTTCGCTTTTGACCAAATACACACCCTTACATTTGATGCAACAATTCATAATGAGTCTCACATCTTTTATTTTTTAACCCCATAGAGGGGTAACATTTAATCCTCTCCATAGAGGGGTAACATTTAACCCCTATTTTGGGGTTAACTTTTTACTCTTCAAAACTTCCCCTCATCCCAAAAAGCAACCAAACAACATTAAATTTTAACCCTCTTTACCCTCATATCAGACGCAACCTCACAGTGATAGTAGAACCAGCCTTTGGCCTTCTCTTTGTGATTAACACATTGCCCCTGGGACTGGGAATATGTCAAGTTTGTTTGATGCTGCCATTCTTATTTTGTTTTCAAGCAAGTTTTCTTCATTTACTATGTAGGTCCGAGCACAATCTGTGTCATGTGTAAATAATGTTGGCTACAAGCTTCATCCATATCCCTTGGTACACCTATCAAAGCTCTTGATAATGAAGGTATGAGTTTTTCACTAACTGCATTGTTAGTTGGATGATTATATACTGAATTATGAAAACTAAATTTGCTTCCAGGAATCAGATCTGGAACGCTTTTGCAATGCTTGTGGTCTTGATACCTGCACAGATGAAACAGGAAATAAATTGCTACCCACCAAGCAGACTACTTTCTGTATTCCCAAGGGAGGATTTCAAAGCTATAACTTTGCAGGTTTGGAGAAATTTGAGAAATGAAGTGTCTTGACCTTTGGAAAAGAGACTGATCTATTGGGAAGCTCCTAATGCACAAGCTGGATGTCTGCAAACAGCCCTTTTGTAAAGAAATTCCTTGGAGTTGTGTGTTAGATCTCATGTTTTGAGTGCCTTACTTAACCCTATGCCACATGTATAAAGAACCATTCACTAACCAACTTGTCTATCTTGGGCCTAAAGGATGAAGCAAAAATTGGTTTTCTCACAAGGGGTACCATTCAGCAAGGAGTGACCTCAATAATTGTGGTTGATGTGCATCTATTCGGGCATTCTGTTTGCGTTAGTTGAGACTTGAGAAAGGATTATTTGTATTTACGATTTAATGTGTGAATTTGTCATTTAGTAATAATTCAAATTCTCAATTGACCTATTGTAATAAGGGTTACAATTTGTGTGAGTGATGGTAATTATCTGCGAGTATAAACAAGGTCAGATCCAGAAAACATAAGAAGAAAGAATAAATGAAGAATAATATTTTCACAATTGATGTTGAATTTATATTCCAGAATGTTGACTGGATCAAAGGTAAAAAGTAAAAAACTGCAATGTCCTCTGTATTTGTATCTCCTCTGTGCACGGATGCAGAGGTGTCAGCAACTAATCTTATATGTTGACACCAATATCAAATTTGTCAATGCGTAGGGCAACCCATCAAGGAATTTACATGAAATAAATGTGGAAATAGAATCAAATCTGGAAAGTGAGGAAAATACCTTAGATGCACGTACAAAATGTGGAATAATATTATGCCCAAAGCAATGTTACAACCAAAAATACGATGAATGCAAGTCCAAAACAGATTCCAACAATTGCCATAAAAGCCTGGGAACAAATGAACAAAATTATGTAAAGATAACTGAATTAAATAATACAATATTTGGAAGTGTTTCAAACCAAATATACCTTTCCCTGAGACTCAAACTTAAATTTGTCGGTGAACCATGACAATCCTGTGTCTACAAAAGGTGCAAGAGCAAGGGCCCTGAACAATTAAAGAATGCTTCAAAATTTCGACTGCATACATATTAGTTAAATGCCTCAGAAACAATGAAAATGATACAATAGAAGTGGGTCAAAGTCAATAGAAACAGCAATGTTAAAAAAAAAAAAATTCAAAAGAGAATTAAATCAAAAGACCAACCACGATGCTTCATATGAAACAATCAGTTTTCAATTTCAAAACAGCAAAATATATGCCAGCCACCTATGGTAAACACTCATCACGATCTACCCAATTGGACCAAATAGATTTGTGAAAGTCACACCAACACAAGCAACGGAATCAATGAAACTGTAAAAAATTTGAACACTGTAACGCTGGTTGAAGTCAAGGAGTTGGCATGGTTAAACGAATAAATATCAGTATTACATAAATTATTGTGCAACACCATCCGGTTTTCAAGGGCATCACCACATTTAGAAAGGAAAAAATGGATAGCAATCAAATGGTAGCAACTCACCCTCCAGCTCTTACCAGCTTAGTGACTTGGCTCGCAGCCCATACCATTGCCATCACTTTGAGAAATCTGTGAATCACTAAAATATTAATGCAATTTTCTAGTCCTGTTAACATTTTACAAATGAATGATTACCTCTCAACAGCTGCAAAGTAACCCATTTTCCCAGGAGCTGGAGCAACATAAAACCTAGCAACCAAGTAATATAGTGATTAACGAACATGGGATCTAAAAATGCACAATACTCCTTGCAAGAATTAAGATCCAATACATGAATAAGTTATCTCTGGGCTATGGTGCTCATCAAATTGCAAGCAGACTAAATCCAAAAACTAAAATGTCACCTTGAAATGTTTACAAAGGTGATCTTCACCACCAAACTCAGCACAGACAACTCGTTTATTTTTTATTAATCACATATGCAAGTGATGATCTTAAGAACCCCGGGGACGAAGAGGGGTTTGTACTTTTACATCTGCTAATATTTTTCTGGATATTTAGGATATAATGTTCAAGAACACACATGACAATGAGTAACATCTATGCTAACCTTCAAATTTCTTCATGTTTAGGTGCTTGTGTATATTAAAAGAGAAGGATATATCAATTGGTTTGGAAAATTGTTCCACTCACCACACCAAAAGAAAAGTTGTGAGGTAGTAAACAGTATTCAAAAGTCCATATGACAGTACTCCAGAAAGTCCATATCTCTTTAGCTTCTTCAGTAACCTGACAAAAAGTAAACCTAAGAACATTGGATATATATGCATGCTTCCATCCTAGCATACATTGTTTATGTTAATTTCACTAAATGACTCCAATAACAAAGCAATGATACAACAAATTCACAACTTGAACAACAGATAGAAACACATTAAAATCAAGCAGTAAGTACTCGCTCGACTTGAATGATCCTCCACTGGATTCAGATTCTTCATTTGAACCTGAAAAATTAGCATTTAAAATTGAAAACCTAACAAGTAATAATAATAAATTAATCATACAAATGCATTATTTATATACCTTGATCAAGATTAGAATTGACATCATTGGGATAAGCCTGTCCTTAATACCAAACAAAGAAAGTACATATAATTAAGCATTAAAAATATAAAAATAAATCAAACAAGCACTTCTTTTATTAAGTATAAACTAAAATAATTATTGTATTGTTATACTACTCACATTGCTTTGGTCATTAAACGAGAAAATTCGTAGTGTAAGGTTGGAATTTAGCGACGAATTGTGATATTTCTCGAAGTGAAAAAATTGCCTAATTGGAAACCGAGAAATTGAGGTGCATTTGAACTTGTTGAACTTCAAACCCTAAATAAAATCACACACACAAAAAAAAATGAAGAAATGATAAAAAAAAAATTTACAATCGATTAATTAATTAATTAATGAGGTACCTGCTGATTTAACAGTGGCGTAGAGGTGATTTTCAGTGAGAAAGACATTAGTATTGGTGCGTGAATGAATAAAGGAGAGACAAATTACGCGGGAGACTGTTATTTAGATAGCAGTTAGCAAGATTTTGGTTTAATTACGATTAAGTACTTCATATTATATATAATTGACATATAGCAGGTACAGCTGCAATTTTTCTCAGAGGAAAAAAAAAAAGTTCTCAAATACTTTACTTTCTCTACAATATAGTCCTTTTTTTTGTTAAAGAATTGCAATTTGTATAAAATTTTATTACCCTTTTGAATTAAATTTTTTTAAAATAATATTAAAAATAAATTGTAATTAGTGAATAATTGGTTTTTTTTTTGAGTTAATCTCATTCCTAATTGATTAATAGTTTTCCTTACTTCTGTAATTTTTTTTGAGGGGATCAATTCTGTAAAATTTAAATAAGATGAGTTTGGATATTATTTTACTCTAAAATTGAGTCAATTGCTTTTCAGTTTAATTCTTTTAATTTATAACCCTTTTATACTTCACAGGTTCCCTAATGAACATTCAAGAAAAAGGTATGTTACAAATTGTTGGTTAAGCAAAATCCACTTGTTAAATACTCACTATAGTCTTTTTATTAATACATGATGGTTTTTCTTGTTAGACGTAATTAATACAGGAATAATATAATCCAAACAGAAACGAAAATAATAAAACAGAAATTAGAATAGAAATTGAAAATAGAAAACAGAAACCCTAAACCGCAATAGTGGACAAAAATTTAAATGGAAAGCAGAAATTGTTGAGGCCTGTTAAAAACAATCTCCTTAAAACAGATTCGTCCTCTCCTCAGTGCCTGAGTACATGTGGATGTCTATCTCCCAGGATACAACAACAAATGTTCAAAGACAGCAGCAGAACTGCAATGAACTAAGCGAACTTAACCAAGCCTTCTTCTATCATCAGAGCAAAAAAATTTTTTTTTTTAAATTCAAGGAAAAAAAATATAATGCAGATTTTTTTTTTAAATTAGGGAGAAAAAAAAAATTCAAGACAATTTTCTCATGATAAATTTTTCACCATAGAAGATGGGTATTTATAGATGGAAATTAAGTGGACTACCCACTATTAAGTGAACTACCCACTAGTAAGTGGACAACCCATTAATGCTATACGTGGATATCTCACTATTTTAGTGGACAACCAACTATGTTGAGAAAGAAAGAAAAAAAAATTAATGGGACAAAATTCATATTTTTCCAACAATCCCTCACATGACTGAAATTGATAAATCAACAACAATAATGACTCGATAAGGTGATAGAATTGACGTTCGATTTTTGCATAGGATAGGTAGGCATCAACCCTTGAAACTTCCCTTGTGAAAGTATATTTACTTTACTAGCTGACCAGTAGATGAGATGTCCTTGAACTGTTCTGCTATTTGTGTAAACGATGATATACCTCACACAAATACCTCCCTGACTCGGTTTTTGGTTCTCATGGGTATGTTCATATGGCCGTGAACATCTCCTGGTTCTGCAAGAGTTTTTAGAGAACTATGCCCTGGTAGTCTCTTTTAAAGCGGCCCCACTTCACTCTCACATAGGTGATTTATGTTGCTTGACTCACCAAAGCATACAATGTTAGGAATGGACTTGGGGTTGGATCCTAACGGTGATATCACAAGGTCTATACAAGTAGGTTGTCCCTTTGAACCTAGATCTTGGGATCTTCTGTCAATTAGGTTGGGTTTTCCTTCACATAGCACCTTAAAATCTCATGGACTTCAGTCCCATTCCTTTCTATGTTTTATCAACTTGATCTCGATTCAACCCTTTGGTTAGCGGATCCGCAATGTTATCTTTTGATTTTACAAAATCAATAGAGATAACTCCAATTAAGATCAGTTGTCTAACGGTATTGTGTCGACGACGCATGTGTCTCGACTTACCATTATACATCACGTTTTGTGCTCTACCAATTGTAGCTTGGTTATCATAATATATGCATATTGTAGGCACAGGCTTTGGCCATTCAGGAATATCCTCCAAGAAGTTTCGTAGCCATTCGGCCTCTTCTCCAGATTTATCCAGAGCTACAAACTCAGATTCCATGGTGGATCTGGTCATAATCGTTTGCCTTGAGGATTTTCATGACACAGCTCTTCCTCCCAAGGTGATAACATATCCACTTGTGCCTTTAGTATCTTGAATATCAGTTATCCAACTGGCATCTGAGAATCCTTCTAATACAGCAAGATCTCTAGAATAATGCAGTCCGTAATCCCGAGTATATCGAAGATATCTCAGTACCCTCACTATTGCTTTCCAGTGGTTCTCCCCTGGATTACTTGTGAACTTGCTTAAACTGCTCACTGTGAAAGCAATATCTGGTCTTGTGCAACTCATAAGGTATATTAGACTACCTATGACCCTTGCGTATTCAACTTGGTCAACACTTTCACCTATGTTTTTGGACAGATGTTTGCTCGTACCCATTGGAGTTCTAGCTATACCAGAATCATCCTTGCTAAATTTTCCAAGAATCTTATCCACATAATGTGACTAAGTTAATATGAGACCGTCAGGTGACCTTTTGATTTGGATCCCCAAAATCACATATGTTAGTCCCATATCTTTCATGTCAAACCTTGAGTTTAACATATCTTTGGTATGCTTGACCATCTCATTATTACTTCCAACAATGAGTATGTCATCAACATATAAGCACAGGATTACATATCCATTGGCAGAAGTTTTAACATACACACATTTGTCACACTCGTTAATTTTAAAGCCATTTGTAGTCATGACATTGTTAAACTTTTCGTGCCATTGTTTTGGTGCTTGCTTAAGTCCATACAAAGACTTCACCAATTTACAAACTTTCCTTTCTTGCCCTGGATCTACATGACCCTCTAGTTGTTCCAGGTAAATCTCCTCATCAAGATCTCCATTTAGGAAAGCTGTCTTAACATCCATTTGACGTACTTCAAGATTCTGTAAAGTGACAATTGCAAGTATCATACTTATGGAAGTTATTCTTGACATGGGAGAAAATGTATCAAAGTAGTCAAGGCCTTCCTTTTATTTATAACCTTTTATAACCAATATGGCCTTGTACTTTTCAATTGTTCCATCTGCTTTCATTTTCCGTTTGAAAATCCATTTGGAACTTAGTGGTTTAATTCCCAGAGGAAGATCCACTAACTCCCAAGTATGATTTTGCATGATGGAATCAATTTCACTTTTAATAGCATCTTTCCACAAAGAGCTTTCTACTGAGCGTATAGCTTCACTATAGGTTT
>CANYLF013751667.1:0-11388 GCA_948193215.1 Bocquillonia castaneifolia
TTATGGATTAATATTATATCATCAATAGCTTAATGATCATTACTTGGATGAATCAGTAACAACGAATTAGTGGAATGGGATTAAGAAACGGATAGGATAAGGCCCCTCTCATTGTTAGAGCAATTTTCATCGCTCAAACAAGTTCCAGAGGCATTATCTACTCATATCGATTTGGGCTTTTTTACAAAAAAAAAATGCTCAATTAATTATCGATCAACCTATCTATCAACGCATAAAATAAGAATTTAGATACTTCCTATATACTATTAATTATTTGTTGTCTGATGTTTACAGTTAGTTAGACGACCTATCAAACCCGTTCATGGACTTGAGTAGCTTGGACACCTTTTTATTGTTAAGCCCGACCCAAACTTAAGAAATCTTGCATTTTCTTTTAATTTTTGGACTGAATTTAGACATGAAAAAGCTAAAAGCGGGCATGAATATGTTTTTACTAAGAATGTCAATGGATAGAGTAATTTAAGATACCGATCCGATCCGACGCTTATAAAGACGGCATGGACAATATTTTATAAGGTATAAAATGAATTTGAATTAAAAATTATTATTTGTGCGGATTTAGGTTGGATACATGTTCAAACTATAGAATATCCTATATCCGAACACAATTATATAAGATACTTAAACATGTTTTCTATTATTCATTAAAAATTTATATCCCATTATGATATGCATTATTTATGGTGTAAATTTTTTAATATATTTTATCCACTAAGTGTTATTAATTTATATGATTTTTTAAAATCTTATCTTTATTAAATAGTATTTAATATATTATTATTTAATACTAATTTTAAATAATAACTTATTTTTTAAAAATTTTCTATTAAACAAATATAGATGAGCATGAATAATTAATAGATAATTCATATTAGATTTTGAATGAGTATGGATATCGAAACAAGATTTTTAAATGAATATGAATATTTTAAAAAATTAATGAATTTAAAAATGGTTATTTATTTTTCATGGATACTCTAACTGTTTCTCATTTATAGGCCTTGCTTGGTTTGAAAATGTATACTTCCAAAAAAAGTATACTTCCCGGAAAGTAAATTAGTAGATGTAAGAACTACTTAAGTTGTTAGGTTTGTCATTATTCCCAATAAGTTCTTTAATATTAATAAATCATATGCAAAAAAAACAATAATATCCTTCTTGAATAAATAAAATAATTGAAATTTAAGGATAATATAATCTTATATCCTTCTTGAATAAATAAAATAATTAAAATTTAAGGATAATATTATCTTTTAGTAGAAGTTTGACCTCCAACTTTCCAATGAGTACAACATATAAAATGAGCCACTTGACAATTAATCTCCACTTGACAATTAATCTCCAATCAAGCGAGATCGGCTCAATAAAAATACGGGTCGAGTTAGATTCAACACGACCGACAATTGAGTTACTATCAACTCGTTACTATCAACTCTATAAAATAACCGAACTAAATAAAACCTAACATATAACATTATAGATGTCACTATATAAATTTTTTTAATTTTAATTAAAAAATAATAATTAAAGAACAACAATAATTTTTTATTATTTACCAACAAGCATTTTGAAAGTAAAAACAAAATTATAAAAAATATATAATTTTGATTATCAAAATTTTGTTTAATTTTCCAACGAAATAAATATTTACCCAAGGCAATATTAGTTTCACTGGGCAATTTTTCCTGCAATTTCAGTGCCAGTCATTCCGTTACAAGAACGGACACTTTAGGATTAAGGCAAAATCTTGATAACACAAAATTCCTTCGAGAGTTGCAAACATTGGCGATTTTCACATGCGGACAAAAAAATTACAAAATACATTTGTTTGTGTTGCTACGAAATAAAAGTTGAATGAAATAAAAAGAACCATCAGAATAATTATATCAATTTCACTTGCGATCACTAAATTCACATTATAAACTGTACGGTACATTAAAAAATGACAAGACTCCTGTACTGAAATAATCTTATAGTTTTGTGTTCTAGTTCCTCTGGATGTGCAATTAGAAGGTTCTGTTTTTGACAAGCTCCGGCAGAAAAAGAAAAACATGCAACTTCGCAAAATTTGTTTTTAGTACAAACCTTCCACACGAAGAAGTTGAAAAATTTGTTGGAGAGGAATGAAAAAAAGGATCATTTACGAAGAAGAGATCACTCTGTACAATTTCAGGTTATTTATGCTTTCTAAGGCCATCAAGGCTTTCCAACTGAGCCTTTAACCAATTGTGCTCATGGCGTAACCTCTCAAGCTGCCCCTCAACCATAAACATCTCATCTTTGAGGTGGTGCACCCGCCTCTCCAACCAAGCCACAGCTTCAGTTGATTTGTCACCAATCTGACCTCCACCCATGTAGTAATCTCCAGGAGAAACCACCTGGACATTTTGCGGTCTGTTTAAAAGGACAACTATGCTCACCTGCAGATAACAAGAATAGGTGACCAATATTGATAAACATCAATTCACACAACAAGTATTGAGCCCATCTACCCAAATAATTACATACTGAACTAAAGATAGGGCCAACTTTATACCCTGGTTGCTAGAACATGAAATCCAGCAGCAAAGCTTATGAAAACAAATGATTTTAGACATTCAGTTCAGTAGAGGCCAGAGGGAGTTCACGAGCGCATTTGCACACCTAAACATGGACAGGGATGTGAAACTCGGAATTATCATGGAAAGTGTTTAGCAGGCTACTAGGACCTGAGTCTCTTTCTTCATTTCTTGGGTAGGGCAACCTGTGCTTGAGAGATAGCTATCCATACATTGATAAGGGATGTATGGATTCTTGAGAAAAGAGAGGCCATGGTGGAACCTGACCGCCCCAGAGGAAAGTGGGGGACAGGACGACTCAGAGCCTAAAAGTGCATCTAATTTAGGTATAAAACAACAGACAATGTGAATGATATTGCAAGCTCCCCATACATGTGGTCAATCAAGTAAATATCATGACAGATTGAAGTTCACCAAATAGAACAGCATAATGCTGAATCATGCTTATGCTGGATGCTCACGTACCTGCATCAAGAAGATCACAACGAATGCCACCACTAATATAAGGGAAATCTGGTTCTGACTTTTAAAAAATGTAAAGAACTTTGTTGCATATTCTCCCATCAAAGATGCAACAGCGGTTGAATTTGTGAAATTTCCTTGCACAAGGTTACCAACCCGCTCTTTAACATCCAAGGAACCGGATATCTGTGCTACCCTTCTATGGTTATCCAACTGGTCTGACCTTTCTGAATCTTCTGCTGTCTTAACCTCCCTTTTGGAATTCCCTTCACCATTCTGAATCACAATAGGACTTTCTGCTCAAGTAAATAGAACATTAAAACTGAAGTTAGTCATCCATCACTTGAAATAATGCCGAAAGTATAAAATACCAAGCAAATAACTTTTTTAAATTATCAGTGGCCCTCTCAACCTTCTTGTCTTTCAAGGTTCTTCTGCTTCAGCAATTCATGTGCCTGAAAAAGTAATTAAATATAGAGATTTTTAAATAGTTGCAACTAAGATGAACACCAATTTCATTAAAACATGTAGCTATGAGAGAGAAAAGGCTACCATAGTTATCCATGTTGCATAAGCTTCACGACATTCTTCTATAGTAGACTGCACTATTTTCCCTGTAACAGTGGTGAGACGGTACAATATCCATCAAGTCAGGCTCAGGTTATGTAAGAATGAGTATAGCTAGATTTTTAGGAAATGATAAATCATCTCACAAAGGATAAAATTTAGACAAGAAAATCAGGGAGAAGGCAGTTGCTAGCCAAAGAACAGAACCTTTAAAAACAGTTTTTTTGCTGAATGCCACATCTACATATATCTGCAAAATGCAGCCATCATTTGATTTATCGCCATCTTTGACTACATCCCAGTGCCCCTATATTATAATCAGAAGCATATGAGTCAGGATGTCCAGCAGATTCCTAGAAGTTCCAGTTTTGTGAATTACACTATTCAATAAATGTTTGAATAAATCATCCACCATGATGCAGTGAAATTTGACTGTACCATGACATCAAAATTCTAAAGGACTTCCAAACATCAGTTATTAGTTATTACCAAACAAATTACCTCAACATTTACAGTCCAATAGACAAGAAGAATAAAAATCTTTCATTTACTTTAAAGATAAAAAACTTCGGTTATTGCCTTAACACTACAAAACACAAATAATGCCATGACTACATTCCATTTCTCAATAGCATTTCCATACCATTTTTGAATAAATAATATACTTAAAACTATAAGACATGCTGAGAAAACATATTAGAAAAGTGGGGAAGGCAAAATGCCACATTCATTCAGAAATATCACTCTTGCTCAACAATGGCTTGTACCTCAACGCGAAAATAATCTCCATAAGGTACGTCATTGATTTCTTGTGATGTCTCAATAACCAAATGGCTGCCAAAAAAGTCAAATAAGATGGTCATGAAACAATAGAAAGGGTTAAATCAGAATAATAAGCCTCTCAAATTACAAAGAACATAGACCAAGTGGTTGCAGATGAGGAAATGAGATCTCAAGACATTTAATTTAGTTCTTAATCAAATTCTCAAGGCACATTTAATTTAGTTAAATAAATTCAAGGATAGGACTGCCCAAGTGGTACAGAATTTGATGGTTCAAGATTTCTCACTAATAATCTATTCTGAGTTTTGTTTTGGTTCCTGTTATGGAAGGTAAGTTTGTTTACTATTTAGGGATCTATTAGCATCTCTCCAAATCTAAGACATAGTTATACAATCCTAGCTATAATATGTTTATCCTGATTAAGGGTTTTATTTACTGATTAATAGTTGAATTATGTCTATATTAGATTACCATTTCTGTGGTGTGCTGATGTGTTACTTATGTTGATGAGTTTACGGTGCACTGATAATATTGAACTTTACCTTTATCTTTCCTTAACCTCATGTTTCATAGTAGCCAGTGAAGCACTGAATTGTAGGATCTATATTTAAAATGCATGGCGATAATACAACCAACGAAAATTATTTCGTAGCATATACTCAAATTTGTGTCAAAACCTGCTAAAATTCGTACATGTTTTTAGGTAAACACAAGAAAATTAAACTAAACATGTGCCTAAGCTAAAAAGATAAAACATGAGGTAGCAGAATTTTCCAACCTCAAACTAATGCAATGCAATTCAGTACTACTTTGACTTGCCACCAACTTTTACATCATATGCAAGCAACTTAGCTAACTGATGTCAACTACTTGCAGCTAAGAAGCCTACTAGATATAAGTGGAAAAATGTAAAACTAGCAGCACGTGCTCCTGGGATAGAGACCATCTAAAATCAACCTGGTCACTAAATTTTCACTAGCATGGAGAAGAGTTCAAAATCTTCGCAGAATTTATCAATTGACCAATTAACTAATCCTATGGCTATACAATGTCTGTAGCTACTAGAAGTGACCAAATTGCAGCAGAATCATTTGTTTACCATCACAATGAGAAACCAAATATCAACAGGCATTCATTCAAGTCATAATCTCCATCAACTATATCATAACATTTGAACATATTTATCCATAAACCTTTCATGTCCCCATATTTTGGAAAAATTTTATTAAAAACATGCAAGATAGCAGTAAATCAAGAAGTAAATACCCTTCTCCACAGATGAAGAAAGTAAAAGAAAAGGGAGATGCATCCAGAAACAGCTCTTTTGATGCAGACAGAAACGGAATTTTAGCATTGGAGTGCTGTAAGACAGAGCACTACGTAGATGGTCCACAAAACATTAGCCAAACCGTCAAAACAAGATGCTAAGAGCAAAATTAAGATTATTGTTAAGATGCTAGAGCAAAATTCAGATTATTGTTGTATTGTACAGCTATGTCCCCACTAACTATACTGCTACTAAAATCCTAAGCAAATTTGTTTTCTACTTCTCGAAAGGATACACTAGAAACATTGTTTGAAGCAAATGCAGCCATAATCTTCAGAACAAATCATAAAAAGTCACATCTATCAAGTGGCACAAATTATAAGCCATGACAGGAACCTGTTTCTGTATACTCGAAACTTCTGAACTTCCTTACAGCTGCCAAATTTTGCACCTTCATAGGAATACAACATGTTACTGCTAATAGAATAGATTCACAAAATAAAATTACAAAATATACCAATATTTTATGCGTGGAAATTTAAGTGTTATCAAAAAAATGAAAGTTGATAAAAGTAAATGGAGGGAATGGAATGGGAGGTTAAATAACTCCAGCTTGCTAAGTGCATTTAAAGAAAAAAATTAGATGTGATGTGAGTAAAGCATGTAAAATCTTTACATTACAACCATATAATCTTTGATAGGGATCAAGAAAAATGCGTGTTAGGATGTTAATAGTTGTAAACACTTAACATTTAACCACCATTACCAGCTACAGAAAACTTCCAACAAGATTACTATACTAACCCAGTTTACTTCACATCCTTTTACTACATGCATAGTATTAGATGCTGAGTGAAAAAATAAGGAAACATATCATACATCTGCAACATCTCCATACCAAAATAAATTTTTATTGGATGTTGAAATGACACGTCACGAGCATGCCCAAATTTCTCCTGCAGACGCCACAAGGAGCACTTGAATTCTGAAAGCACAAGAGTCCATAAAACCAAATGAAGACACAATATAGTTTATCAACATTCACCAATGGAGAAAAAAATAAAAATAAAGCATGCACTTGAATATAATGCTTCTGAGGGAATTCAGAGCACATTACCTTTATCTCCACACCTTTCATGGAAAGATTCAACAAAATTGCGAGCATCATCTGAAAAGAACAAATTAAAGAACTCCTCGACCTTTATCTGCAATCCATGAATTGAATTAAAATCAGAGCCAAGAAAAGTCAGCACATTAATCATTGTTAAAATTTTATATTGGTAAAGGGTAAGCAAAAAAATGTTAAATATACAAAATGATAGCAGACAAATAAAACAATACCGGAAATTTTGCTTTTCCAACCATTGTATAGGATTCTCGAACTGCATATAAGAAAAGGCCAGTTCAAGTTACCAGGACCAGCCTGTAGTAAATAATGCAAATTAAATAAAACAAAAGTAAGTTCATATCAAGCATCATTTCCTCATCCCACCATTTGTAAGAGCCACCACAATCTTTCTTTCCAGTTTATCCACAAACTAAAAGGTAACTCTTCTAATGGATAGGATCGATCTCTTAAACAACTTGGTCTTGCATTCCAATTTATTTTCCAACACTAAATAAAGAACCAAAAGGCTAAAATAGACGGTGAAAAACTATATTCCTGACAACCACCATTGCTACTAGAAAAATTATACAAAATCATAATATTGGAAAAAGAACTAACGAAAAGTTTTAGTCCAAAGTTGACTAACTCTCAGGTGCGTCTGTATTTTCCTCATTCCATGTTGAAGTCCTTGTTGAAGATGAAGGTTTGCTGTATCCAATTGGTTCAACATCCTTCTCAACGTCATCTTGTATCTCAGCCACTCTTACTGTCACTCTCTCAATTACAACAGGGGAAGGAGCTGAAAGCTTATAGTCATTTGATGGAGAAGAATCCTTATCCCTGATTCATATAAATGTAGTTGATCTATAATAAATTCTCCCAAGAAAAAATCGACACCAACTGCATGTTTATATATCACATAATACCTGTCATCAGAATCCAAATCATCTACTCCTCTGAAGCTACCGACATTTTCAATTACAACAAGTCCATTATCTAGGCTGACAGACCCAGACATTGATTCCTGAGGGTAAGTGAAACAGTTGTCAGAATTCAAGTTTCATTAATCATTTATGCATGAGCAAGACTTTCCTACAACCACCATTTTACATTTGATGTCCGCTTATTAGATAATTGGATTGTCTAATCTTTATTCCCTACTGTCAACATTCCAGAAACTTATTATAAGCTCCTGAGGTAATACCATACATAGAATCAGATCAATTCACAAAATATCATTAGGCACAGTCAATTTCCTAGGAATCTATTAATATATTTCACTAGATCATAAAGAAGTGATCATAGCATAAAATTGAAAATAGTGATGGTTTAAAACACCTGCTCTTCTGTTATTGCTTTAGCACCATTGACACACTGCAACCATCCATCATTAATGAGCTTGAAGGCTTCATCACGGGACAAGAATGATGCAAAGAAGTACTGCCAAATCAATAACTGGATTTAGAAATTGCAGCTGTTACTGAAATTCAGAAGTAAAAGAGGGAATTCTCAGGAAAATTTTCATTTGAAGACATGTAGATCGAAAAAATAGTCAAAGGAGAATGACACCAGATGTAGAACTACCTTTCTCTCTCCAGTATAAATTTCTATAGCATTAGGAAATATGCCAGCTGTCTTGGCTCTTCTTACACTTGAAATTTCAGAAAAGGGAATTATTTTCTGGAGCACAAACCCATCAGAAGTTGAAAAAAAATAAAGATCAACAGTTACAGCTACAAAGGCAAAAACACCAAGCACAAGTAGGAATACATTAATATCAATCTTACCTTCGTCTCAAATCCAAATATGTTAGAATAAAAGCAAATATAGCGTGAAAAGAGGTACATATGACCCTGCAACATGTAAATTATAAGACAAATCATAAATATAAAATGATTTAATTAGCCGCCCCCCCTATACAAGTCAAAATGAATCTAGAGGGAAAAAAACAAAAACTATTGAGATGCCATCCCAAACCAAAGGATTTACCCACTCCTCACTCAAAAATTGAGCTGCAGTAATAAGCAAACAGTAAAAAAAATGTTATGACCAAATTACCTGAAGAAGAATGCTTTCCTGGAATGCACAATTAAAATCTTGTACAAGACACTAGAAGAAGAAGACAAAAAAAGGAGCCTTAGAGATCTCTTCAGAAAATGAATTCAGAAAGAATACATGGATACTTCGATGAACAAATAATTTTTTAAAAGCCATGAATAAGAACCTACGCCTTCCCAAAGATATTAATGGAATTCCATTAAAAAATAATATAGTTCATGTCTGGTATAATCTAAAACAAAAATGAAATCAATTCGCCCATGAAATGAATTTATAAAATAAATAAAGAAATATTAACCGAAAAACTAAAGTTAAGTTGGTTACTTCGTCAGTTGGCAAACGGAAAAGCTGTCTGTACTCTTCAGACCTCAACGCAGACTGTACAAAGATCAACAACAAAGAAAGGAAGTAACTAACTTAGTTTAAAAGGCAATAATAACAGATTATAAAAGAAGACATAATATTTACTAAAATCATAGATCAAACTCAAACCGCACTCACTCAATACTAGGAATTAAATCTTAATCATGGAATAAACAATTTTCAACTAGAATTAGTAATCAATTTAAATTCTATCCTAATTAGCTATTTAATTAACGCTTAACAGTTGCCTAGTTTAGTCTATAAAAGATACAGAAGAGATTGCAACGAAGGTGAAATGGAGTTAAATAATGAGTAATAGAAGCATGACGGAGTACCTGAATTTCGAAGTCACGATTAGGGTTAGGAGAAGAATTGGAGAGGTCTGTGCGATCAGGTGAGTCAGCGACGAAGGAAAAAGGAGGAGGATGTGAAGAAGAAGAAGAATCGGAAGCTAAAATTGATGATTTTGAAGCAGCAGTAGGAGATTCGCTGGTCCTCTCCGCGGCTTCAGATGCCACCGCCATATCACAGATCGATCTATGTATCTATCGATGATTTCGATTGCGAAATGAAAAGCGTAAGATTGATGGTGAATTTAGAGAGAAGGGAAATTTTGATATTGGGATCGTACCAAACGGACAAAATCAAAGAATAGTCGGTGTAAGTCACAATTGCAGTCAATGTCACAGCGCCGTGAAGTCTTTCTTCCGGTTGTTGACCTCTCCTGTCCACACGTGGCATTTTTCGATTTTAATTATTTTTATGTTTTGCTTACGATTGCGTGGAATATTAACCGTTGGAATATGGAGTTCATTTGTTCCGGTATAAGAGCATCTCAACTCATCAATTTATTAAATTCTATATTTATTATACTATTATCTCTAATTATTAAACTCATGATATATAACTCTAGAGATGACAATAGAGCGGGTTGGGGATGGGTAATACTTTCCCATCCCCATCCTCGTCCCCATCTTTTTGAAAAATTTACATCCTCATTCCTGTTTCATTAATAGAGATAAAATTATCTCCATACCCATACCCATGGTAATCCTCCATTATCAATTTAAATTTTTTAGAATTTTACTAGCAAATTTATATATAAAACTAGCAATAATAATAAAAAAAAAAACTTTACTAATACGAATTTATAAATGTCATATCATAAAACATTCATCAAATAAAAAAAATATAAACAATAAAGTACTTCAAAGTATAAATCATCTAAAAACTCTAATTACAATTGAAAATATCTTAGAATTATATATGGTAGAGACTTGTAATAAGAAAAAGAAAAGAAAGGTAAAAGGTTGAAGTAGATAAATAAGAAAACCTATTTGTTTATAATGATATTAATAATAAAATACTAATTATTATCTTTTTATCAGGATTGATTTTTTAAATTAGTAATTTTAAAACAATTTATTAAATTACTTTGTGTAATTTTTACCTTTTTATCATGATTGATTTTTTTATGAATGGTTAGAAAATTATATATATAACTTTCAAATAAAATTATAAATAATAATAATAACATATCAAAAAAATAACAATAAATATATTAAAAATCTTAATATCACGTATGAAAGAGTTTAGTAAATTGATTTTTTAATATAACATATATAATCATTAAAATTGTAAATAGGTAAGTTAATTTTTCTAAATGTCCTTACATAATTAATTATATATATATACACACACACCCGTGGGATCGGGTATAGGGATCCCCATGAGGTGGGTATAGCATTCCCTATCCTCGGCCCATCCCCGTGCCTGGGCAGAGAATTTTTCCCATTCCCGTAACCATGGAAAAATTAAATGGGGATTCTCCGTCCCATTAAGGACGGGTTCCCATGGGTAATGGGGAAACCCCGCCCCGTTGCCATCCCTATATAATTCACAATTAAATACACATTTATTATTTAATACTATTTAAACTAAAAAAGCAAAAGAAAAAAGAAAAACTGCTAAATTGCAGCCTTTTAATTCAATGGGTCCACATTAAACAACTCAATGCATATTGAGTGTATAATGACTATTAAACCCCGTCAAACTCCTACAGTGACAGAGTATAATACTTGTGGGTTTAATAAACCGTCATTATAGATTGGAGACACCCTAATTTCTCACAAACTAAATGAAAGTTGTGCATCTCCTTAAAAAAAATGAAAGTTGTGCATTGTTCAAAAAAAACAAGAAAG
>CANYLF013754680.1:0-14249 GCA_948193215.1 Bocquillonia castaneifolia
ACAAAATTGCCAGGGAGGAAGAAGTCCGGTGTAGAGATCTTATAGAGGTCTGAGAAGAATCCTAAAAATTAGATTGAGAGGAGTCAGACCTCACTGAGTGAATTAATCTTACATTTAATAAGTGCCACCTACACACAATCAGTCATTCAATATATATATATATATATATATATATATATATATATATATATATATATATATAATAATAATAATAATAATAATAATAATAATAATAATAATAATAATAATAATAATAATAATAATGAAGTGAAAGCAAAGGCTTCTTAAACCATCATTGTATTTTTCTAATTTTGTGAATTTTTTATATTTTAAGTATTTTATTTTTATCTATTTGTGTTGTGATTGGTTCAAATTAATCTATATGCATATTTTAATTAAAAATAATGATATATAAGTAATATACATAATAAATAAATATGACTATATACATTGAACAATTAATTAATATAAATGCAATTACATAGAAAATTGTGGTAAATGAATAATTTCACATTTATTAAACAATTACTCCCTCCGTTCCAAAATATCTGTCGTTTAAGGTTTGTGCACACATTTTAAGAATAATTATTAAATCATCTAGATTTTAAAAAAAATAGGTCTTTATTGACTAAATTACCCTTACCTCTCTCTTCATTGATTATCTATAATAGTTGCAATTTGTAGTGTTGATAAGGGTAAACTTGGAGAAACTGTCATTAATGCTTCATTGCTTTTGTAAGTGACAAATAATTTGGGATAAAAAAAAAGACTCTAAAACGATAGTTATGGTGGAACGGAGGGAGTAACTATTATGAACTTAATTAAATGACTTTATTAAAAATTGTGCAAATAAATAATAAAATAATCACTAAATAATACTCAATATAAAATAGTCATTAAATATATTTAATATAAAAAAATTTAACTATAAGCTATTTTTAAAGAATGTGTTAATTGAAAATTTAATTATATGACTGATTAAAAATTAATATATATTGTTTTAAAAATATTTTTTTTATAAATAAAAAAAATGATTATAAAATACATATGTACTAAACACATTTTATGTTATACCTTTTACAATGTAAATTTAATTTATTGATAGTTTAATTTATATATTATCCGATAAAAAATTAAATTTATATATTTATATTTAAGAGAAGAGCGGATTGAATAATAGTTAAAAAAATATAGTCAAATATATAAATTTATATTTTATTTATAATTAAGGTGAGGTAGAGTCAAATAAAAATTAAACTTTTCAGAATTATCAATTAATTTCATAAGTTTTTATTCAAAAATTAATATATATAACAAGAAATTTAAAAAAATGAAATAATATTTAGGAACATCCCAGCGAAGCTCGGAAATTCGCTTAGTTATATATAATTAAAATTTTGCTCAACTGCCCTCAGTTCATGAGGAGACGTTGTCATGTCCTTCTCTTTATATATTGGATGTACTTTGTTCCGATCTTCCATAGGATATATAATCCTTTTGATTTGTCAAAAAAAATTATAATATTTTCCATACATATATAATTAAAATTTATATATATATATAATTAAAATTTATAAAATTGTTCCTGTATTCTTAATATTTACACATTTCGTATAGTATATATTTTTAAAAATATTGTTTTCTTGTATCCGTTTTGTATCCTCATTTCCATTTCCATGCTGCTTAATTAGTTCACCATTTCATCAGTAACTTTTTTAAAAGTGAACTTTTTGCATCTAACGTTTATTAAAATATACTTCCCTCCTTTGTCTTTTTTTTTTTTTTTTTCCAGTTTTTACAGGACTGAATGTTAAAAAAATAATTTAATTTAGCCCAAGAACTTATTCATTGTTAAATATCAATCCAATATAACTCATAAACTTATTTTCTTTTCAAATAAGTCCATACACGTAAAAATTTATAAAATCTACATAATATTTGTTACCAAAAAAAAAAAAAAAAAAAAAATATATATATATATATATATATATATATATATATATATATATATATATGTTATTTGAGATTTATAAAATATAGAAATAAAAATTATTATCTTTAACTAATATTCTATAATTTTATTTTAAAATTTTAAAATTTTGAAATTATACGTCTTGTAATTCAAGTAGATGAAAACTTTTATAAATGTTGCCTATGGTAAAAAAGCAACTTCAATAGAAGTGACATGGCTGGACTCAATTCAATTTCTCGTCCATCATAATCCTCACAAAAACTTTTTGAATATTTAAAATATTTTATAAAGATACATTTCTTCCTTTAGGTCTAAGTTTACTAAATTTAAAGTATCATGAACATATATATGTACCACATCTCTAAGGATATAACTCATTTAAATTTCACTTTCTTTATAACCATAGCTTATAAGGTGTAGAGGAAACTGATTTACACAATACATGATTAAGTATATATATAAATCGCAGTTAATATAGCATCAACCTAATAATGGATGTGCCATCAAAAAACCTAATCATTTTAAACAAAGTTATATTCCTTCTTTTTACGGTACCATTTCATTGCGGAGCTCTAAGCAAAGTTAATTGTCTTAAGATGTCTTTTTCTTCGTATAATTTCTTAAATTGTTCTACTCTTTTCCTTGATTGGTTCTTATATTTTAACTTTTTTATTTAATTGATTCTCAACACCATTTTAGTATTTGATAAAGCAATATAATGCTTCATATTTATGAGAAATTAAATAGACAATCATACCGAGTGTAGTCATTTATAAAGGTAATAAATTATGGAGCACCATACTTTATTTGTACACTCATTGGTCCACAAATGTCATGATAAATAAGTTGCTAAGGATATTCAACTCGTGTAACCTTATCAAAAACACTTGTTGCCTTTCCTTGTAAACAGTATTAATAAATGGGCAATTCAAAAATTAAATTTGATCTTAAAAGACCTTATGATCTGGTCTATTTTAGCATGTCATAAGCTTGAATCTAAAGTATTATTACCAGATTTAGTAAGTAAAGAAAAAGAAATATTATTGTTATTAATAATACAATGTGTATCTAAAACCATAAAATCATTCAAAATGTGCCCACAACCTTAAAATGTAGTCTTATTAGCACTTCTAACATGATTATCTTTAAAATACAAATTATATCCAAATTTTAATTCATAGACCAAATTTTATCGAATATCAAAGGTATAAAGAATATCATATAGTTAAAGGATGTGACACCTTGTAAATCTGATTTACATGTGCTAATTTCTTTTACTTCAACTTGATTAGTTGTATCTATAAATATATCTTTACTGAACTTAAAGCATGTTGCATTGGAAGCATAATTAAAGAAAGGAAAAATGGTATTGTTTAGCCACAATTTTCAATAAATAAACTATCAATTTTAGTCACTTTTTTAAATTTTGACAATTTAGTTAACATCTTTTCATTTTGTATCAATTTTAGCAAACTTGAAAATGATATAAGCCATTGATAATGTGTCATGTGCAACTAATGACATTTATAATTTTTTTTTAACAATAATTTTCAATAAATTATCATATTTAGCCACGATTTTTAAATTTTTATTATTTTAGTGTATTTGGCAAGTATAGGAGTATGTGCCTTCTTGCATATGTGACATATGACATTTTCAAATTAGCTAAAATTGATATAAAACGAAAATTTACTAACTAAATTGATAAAATTTTAAGAGGTGTTTAAATTTGATAATTCGCTAAAAGTTATTGTTAAATAATACATTTTTCCCTTTACGAAACATAGGAAGAATGCCATGTTGAAGTATGATGATCCAAATGATTTCTGGAATTTGAGTTTATTTTTACCGCACTTAAAGCATGTTGCACAGGAAGTATAATTAACAAAATATTATAATGACAATAAACATTCTTTTAAAAAAGAATACTAGTTAACATTCATTTCCTAATTCAAAATTGAGAAGAATACTAGTTGACATTCGTTTCCTAATTCAAAATTGAGCTTTATATATATATATATATATATATATATATATATATATATATGATTTTTTATATTATTATTTTATGATAGATTGATTTTTTGTTTTTGATAAATATCTTAGGATAGCTTTTATTATTGTTGTTGTTGTTTGCTGAATGCATATTAGTAATTACTTATTATGCTTTTATTACATTTTAGCAGATATTGGCACGTTTGATTTTTTGCAATTCGGAGACCGCTCAGTTGTACAAAATACAGGTAATAATCCTATACAAAAGGACAGAAGAATGATGGTGACATAATCTAATGTCGCACTTATCGAAAGCAATTAGTACTCTACTGTCTTTTTTAAGTATCGTTTTTATTTTTAAATTGAAGTTAAAATTATTTGTCATTTTATTTTTTTCATACAATATTTATCTTATAATTTTAATTTTACCTTTTTACATTACTTCTACTACTTCTTCAACTTTTTAAAATTTTATTTTTCTAATGTTATTTAATAGGGATAGATTAATCTTTTAAATGACATATTAATTATTTTCTTAATACTTGTGTTTTATGTAATGGTGACAAGTATTTTTAACCGGATGGAGTATTACCCTATCATGTCGAACAAGTGACATATATTCTTATAGTTCTTTAAATTTGAGCAATAAAAAACTACTCCCTCTTGTTCCTAGTATTTCATTTTTAAAATTCTTGCACAAGTTTTAAGGTAATTAATAATTAGTTTAACTTTTAGTATAAATTATAATAAATATACTGTTTTACAATGTTATTTATAATATTAACTTTTAGTTTTGTAAAATATCAATTATGAGGATAAATAATGAAAAGAAATTTTATAGTGTACTAAAATATGTGAAAGATAAATTTTTTAGAACAAGAACTAATCTCTAAAATGACGAATAAACAGAAATAGATGGAGCAGTAAATTTCTCATATTATATAATCGTTTATTATAATACACATTCAATTGCAAATATATTCAAAGTGGGTATAGATTCACAAGTTACAACATAGTAATGTTGTTTAAGGCTTCATTTGTTTTACAGAAAATATATAATTTATTTATTTTTTTGTTCGATAACAACATAAGAATTTAGTTAGAAATATTTTCTAAGTTTTATCATATAAATTCCCTCAAAAAAAGGTTTATCATATATTTAAAAAATCTCATTTTTCTTAAATAAAAAAATATTAAAGTATTTAAATATAAAAGTTTATAATTTAATTATTTTAAAATAGTAATTATATAAATTTTTCAGAGATTGGAAATCATTGATGATGACCAAAAGATATAATAAATGGTTGAAATACTATATAACATTTATTTATATGTTTTTTTTAATTTATTTAACATTTTTGAAAGTTAAAAAAAAAAAATTACTTTCGGTGGTATATAGGAGTTGGAATATTAACAGTATGAATCTATTTGTTATTTTATTTTATATTATACTTTTGAAAGTTAAAAAAAAAAAGACTTAATTCCCTTTTTTAACAAGAAAAATATTTTTTATTGACCAAGTTTTCCGAGCTTATTAAAATCTAAAATATATATTTTTTTGAAAAAAAAATATTTCTGTAAAACAAGTGCATCCTAAAGTCATACATTTCTCTTAATTTATTTGTTAGATGCGATTGTTGTAATGATTTGCAGTATATAGGGATGATATAGTTAAACGAGTAGTCATAGTATCCATGAGCCTCGACTAAAAGCTAATAAGATAAATATGGATAAAATTAATGGCAGAGTAGGTGTAGATTTACATTTAACTAGCATAGCACTTATGTTAATTTTTTTAAGCATGAGATTTCTGATAAGCATAAATGTAGATTTTTTTATGAATATAAATGTAGATTTACATCTCACTAGCATAACACTCATGTATTTGCGTGGAGTTATTTATAATTTTTAAATTATTATTATTACATATATATTTTATATTAATTTAGTTTATATCATAAAACATAATCTTATATTAGTTAGTTTTATAATTATTATTTACAATTTTATTGATTTCTAACATATACTAAATAGAAAATCAAAGGCATGAATCTAAGAATTTTATAATTATTTGATCTATAGATATTAGAAATACAATAATGTTTGAATATATACTAATAATTTTGAATTTAAAACATAACAAAAATTCATGAAAATAATTTTAAAAAAAAGCCTTACACTTGAAATCTATAATTTAAAATTTCATTTTTTAATACTTTTGTGGAATATTAAAAATCAATGTTTTTGTAAATCATCATTGTTGAATTAATTTCATAACTCTTGTAATAACCATTCCTTTATTTATTATCATTGTAAAGATGATAAGCATAATATTTTTTAAATATCTCTTTCCTCTTCCTTATAACAATTATATTTTTTTAGTTTGTATAAAATATTCAATTCTATAATTATCCTAAATATATAAAAATAATATAATATAGATAAACTACATCATGTCACCTTTTGCTAAAAAATATAAGCAATATAATCTTTACAACAATAATAAATAAAGGAATGGTTATTATAAAAGTTATGAAATTAATTCAATGTCAACTGTACCAGTGAAGGTCGGTACAGTTGGTAAAATCTTTCTGGTTTTAGGGAGAGGTCTCGAGTTTGAGTCTCATCTTCGTTAGAAGAGAGCAAGGGACTCAAGTGGGCCATATAGCTGGACGCCGGCTCTCTCACAGTCGATTAGTCTATGTTCAAAGGGCCTGAAATTTAATAGATAGCGTGTTTCGTCCCTGTCCTGTGTGTGTATTCTCAAAAAAAAAAAGTTGTCGATTCTCATAAATTCTTAAAGCAACTCAAAGATTTTTTACTTGCGAGAAATTAAATTGAAAAGACCATGCATAACATAGTCATAATAAATGGGATGGAAAAAATAGTCTGAATGCCCTTAACTATATACTTATTGAAACACACTTATCAAAATAAATTAACCTTGATGAAATATTGTTATAATTTTCTTCTAGAATGATTTTTCACAAGTTACTCTTTAAGGAAATGCTTTTAAGCATAAATTTAACCTTGTGAATTACCAAAATGACCTTATTGAACCTATCAACTCACTCAATTTTGCTCAATATAATCTTTTTTTTTTATAAGTTAAGAAATTTTATTAAGCCATAAGGAATGGTGGGCTCTAAGGAAAAAACCAGAGAGCTAAAAATGAAACAAAAGATGATGGAGACTCTCCAACAAGATAATCAAAAATTATATCCAAATCCCTATACAAATTCATACTATTGAAAGGAAAACCTTGTGAATCGCTTTATATACAAAGACCGATTCATGAATACATTTAGATATAGGCTTATCCAAATTAGGAAGAGTGTTTGTGAAAATGTGGGCATTTCTATTTTTCCAAACATTCCAAAGAATAATCAATCCCAAAATATTCCACAAAGCTGAATACCTGTGAAACTTCTCTTTGAATATGCCAACACTCCCAGAAGCTTGCAATCAAAGAAGGTATCACCCAAGACAAGGAAACCTTCTTAAAAAACCAATTCCAAATACCCCAAGAAATAGGACATAAAAGAAGTGCATGACATGTAGATTCTTGAGAATCCATGTAAAAAGTTCATGTAGAAAATACCTCTTTGAGAAAGGAAAGCTTCAGTTGGCAAACTATTCAAGAAAGCTAGCCAAGCAAAAAATTTAATTCTTGGAGGAGCAATGGATGACCACAACAAAGTGAAAGGTTCACAGGGTTGCCTAAAACCGTTATCCCAATAAAGAAGCTTGTAAGAGGCTAAAGAATAACCTTTCTTTTTACCATCCCAAACAACCCGATCCTTGGCCTGAAAATTGTGCCTGAACTGCTCTAACCAAGCCAACAACTTGCCTAGTTGTTCCTGCTCTTGAGCCTACTGCCAACGTCTCCGAGCAAAGGACCTGTTATTGACAAGAACAGATGAGTCTCGAGACTCCTTGTCTATGCAAACAGCAAATAGGTTAGGATAATCAACACTCAAGGGCGAACAAAATAAGCCAACTATCCTTTCGAAAAAATGTATCATCCCCATTCCCTACCACCATGGATGGATTTCCAAATATGAGAACAAATAGAGATATTCCTATCTTGCAAATCAGCCAATGATGAGATATTTGAGGCCTCACAAACAATCAAACACCAAAGAGAGGAAAAGGGAGATGAGAGTAGCTTCCATATCCACTTAAATAATAGGCCTTGATTAGAAATACTCATATTAGGGATGCCAAGACCCCTTTGGGCTTCGACTTGCAAACATTTGGCCAAGAAACTTTACAAAGACCTCGAGAATCATTAGAACCCTTGTATAGAAATTGAGTCATAAGACCTTGAAGCTTCTTAAGAACTCTCATAGGCATAACAAAAAAATAGAATAGTAATAAACAACTAGGCTATGGAGAATAGAGTTAATAAAAATGAATCTACCATTAGAAGAAAGCAGAGGGGCCTTCCAAGAAGATAATTTTCTTTGAAACTTGTTAATAATCGGATCCCACAGGCTTGCAGAGAGAGACCGAGTAGAAAGGGGCATCCCAAGGTACTAAAAAGGCATCGAAGACTTAGAACAATCAATCAAATCCGTAATAACATCTAGTTCATAGTCGAAAATATTGATACCCGAAACCGAAGTCTTGGAGTAGTTGATATGGAGACCCGAAACTAACTCAAAACATCATAAAATTCTGATCAAGAAATTCACCATAATAAAAAAAAAATCATAAGGAATAAAAACTAGAGTGTCATCAGTAGGATCAAGGAAATAGGATCAGAAACCCTTCCACATGAATGCCCAAAATAATACCTTCCGAATATGCTTTAGGAAAAAAAAAAAAAAGACTCATAAGGCATTCAACAACTAACACAATGAGGAAAGGGGATACAGGATCCCCTTGCCTTACACCCCATTCCATAGGAAAATGTTTAGGAGGAGAACCATTAGCCAATGGAGCAATCATAGAAGTAGAAAGAAAATTCAAAATCTAGTTTCTCCACTTTTCAGGAAAATTCATTCTATTTGAAACTGCTAGAAGAAAGTCCCATGAGATGGAATCAAATGCCTTTTTAAAGTCCAGCTTCAGTAATAAAAACTTTTCCCTTCCGCGTTGAACAAGATGAACCAGTTTTGAGGCAATGAACGCACAATCATGAATACTCCTTCCACTAACAAAAGCAAACTGAGTCTATGGAATCAAAGGCTTAAGCAAAAAGGTCAAATGACTTTAAAAATAATCTTACAAAACCCATTGACCAGACTAATCGGTCTAAAATCACTAAGGTTATGCACACCCTACATTTTGGGCACAAGAACCATACAAGAGTGATTTAAATCTTTATGGAGTTTCGTAAAAATCATTGAAAAATTGCATGATATCTTCCTTCATAACTTTCCAAGCCCTCTTATAGAAGTAAAAATTAAACCCATCAGGACTAAGGGCTTTATTATCATTACAAGACGTCAAATTAGAAAAAACCTCATCCACTGTGAACGGTTGAACAAGAGATGATTTGCATTCATTTTGAATAGAACCAAACGGCAATGAATCAATAAAAAAAGGATAGCTGGTCTATTAGCATAAAGCCTAGAGAAGAACCGAACCACTGCATCCTTCACATCAGGCGGTTTAGAAAAAGTTTCCCCATCTAAGGACACTGAACCAATCAAGTAACTTCTTAAATGCAAATTAGCAATGATGTGGAAGTATTTCGTGTTCCTGTCACCCAAAAAAGTCCAGTTAATCCTTGAATTTTGCTACTAAAGAGATTCCAAATTCTTGTTATGGGAGAACAAGGATTCTCTCAAAGAAGCAAGGGAAGATGACTCTTCCAAAGAAAGATCCCTTGATTCACCAATCACTTCTAAAGCATCAATTTATTTCTGAACCTCAGAAATCCTATTGGAAATGTTGCCAAACTGCAAGGAATTCCATGCCTTAAGGTTCTGTCCTAATTCCCGCATTTTAACAAACGAGGAGCAGTTCGGTTTTGATGCTTTAATGTCACTCCAGAACACTTTAATCAGCTCTAAAAAATCTTCCTTATTCCACCACGCAATGAGAGACCGAAAGGGCTTAGTTCCCCAATCAACAAAAAGCTCAGAAATGGATAATATTGGGCAATGATCCGAAAAAGCTCTAGAGATGGCTTGGATAGACAAATTAGGCCAGGAAACTGTAACATTAGGGGAGACGAGGCATCTATCAATTCTGGACCAAGACAAAGCATTATGCCAAGTGAATCGACCCGCTAAAGGAAGATCAAGAAGCCATGCGTTATCAACAAAATCATTAAAGAGAACCAAAATCATTACAATTCTGCCTTTACGGGGGATAAAGAATATTATCAAAATCCCCAATAATAAAAACCACAATATCAAAAACCGTAAGTGGCAACAAAACATTCCAAAAAATAACTCTTTCTTGAGGGGAGTTACTACTGTAAATAAGAATAAATCTACAAGTAGTGTCCTTCTATAAAAAAAATTAATCATAACCCTGAAGCAGAAGAAGAGGGAGATGTAATAGCAGAAATCCGTAAAATAGATAAACCACCAGACGCCCTCGTAGAAGGAACAGAGAGAAACCCAAAATCCAAGTTAGGCCAAAGACGCTTAGCAAGGAAAAGATCAATACAACACTTAGTTTTAATGAGACCCATTATAGTAAGCTTATGTTTAGAAACTAAACCTCTGATATGGTTTTGTTTCCCCAAAAAGGAAAGACCATCTCGAACATTCTAGGATATGAAGGACAAATTATTCATAAGGAAAAGAAAAGACCTCAAAGAGAACCGCCATCTAGCAAACCAAAACTTGTCAGCCTTTGAAAAACTGCTTATAAAGCAGTCCCGAAATAGCATCATGATCTCCACTCTTGAAAAGACCAAGTTGCAACCTCTTCTTCCATGTTTCTTCTACTTCCACCCTTAGATTATTCTTTTGCAACAAAACAGGAGCAGGCTCCTTGATAGAAGCTAATATATTATAATAAGTAATTCCACCATTTGAAATAGCATCAGTCCCCACCTATAACAGAAGATTGATTAATGGAGAGAAGGTTACCTTTGCCATCCACCTTTTTAACCTTACGAACATCCTTATTCCTCTTTGCCACATTAACAAAAGGAGTGCAAAGAGATACATCTTCTACTGAGAATTGATTTGACATAGAGCTAAGAGTTTGTTCTAGGCCCTTAACAACATCCGATTCCTTTTTTGATCCCTGCTCAATTTGTAGGACATTAAAACCCTTTTGGATAGAAGTAACATCAACGTTCTCCTTGTTCAAAGAGTTGAAACCTTCCTCCGCAAAGAACATCTCAGTATTGGGACTGAGCTCAGGTTCTTCAAAAATAATAGGATAATCAAATTCCTTGACTGAAATCGAATAGGGAGTGCAATCAGCGATAACAGAAATCTGACGATCAATTGTCCCCTTATCTGACGAGATCAGAACAAGACCAGTACTAAAATGATGCCTGATATAAATATCAAGATGTTGAATCAAGACCTCACCAAATCTACGACCAATGAAATTGAAAAAGGAAAAGGTCCATAAGTGCAAAGGGATGTCAGAGATAGCCACCCAAGTCCGATGAACCAGACAAACCATGAACGGGAGCAAATCTTCATGAAAATCAAAAAAGTTCCTCAGGTCTTTCTTAATAGCTGAATCATTAAAGCATTTCAGGTCTTCCACAGAATCAAAAGAAATCAGAACCGAGTGACCTCCTAAAAAGAAACTTTATCAATACTGACACCATGTTCATGCAGAATAACCTTTGCATGAAAAAAATCCTTATTACTTCTAGTGGATGCCACAATAGAGCGTGAAATCCGCTCTGGTATCGAAGATGATTTGAAAGAAACCACGTTCTCATCATGTTGCCTGGTGACTTACGAATAGGAATGATCATCATGATCAGACCCTCCACACTTTCGGCTGGGCAGGAGCAGTCTTGTACTGACGTAGGGGATAGGTTCTCAGAGGTGGCTTGCTTGGGCATCTAGCGACAAAAGCCTTCATCTGCATATGACTAATAACTGTATGATCAATCTTATCAATAACATCCCCATATTGAATTGGCTCGAAAGACCTAAAGAAACCAAAATCCAATCGACGAATGTTCTGCTTGCGAGCAACCAAAACTTCACCTACCAAGCCATATTTCTTGAACGAATCAGAAATATTAGCTGAAGACCATGAAGAGGGGAAGTTTTCAAAATAGATGGTTTGGGTTAGGGTTTGGCTATGGTGTTTAGGGTTACTATTTGAGCTAGGGTCATAGGTTGATCTTGCTGCGTGGAGAGAAGACTCCATGAGCTAGTGTTTTTGGTTAGATAAGTTAAAAAAATATAAATTAGTTAGTCCATTTCTTCAATAAACTTGCTTCTCACAAACATATATATTTTTTATAATTAATTTGGTAACGGTGGATCTCGAACTTGAGACCTTCATCCCTTACTGCATAGAGTATTATCAGTTCACCTAGGGTGGATTGTTTTGCTCAATATAATCTTAAAATATAATGCCCTAAATTTTTACATTATTTACTTAATTATGTGAAAACTATACAAATAAACAACTAGAATTATGAAGTTGATTTGTTCAATTTCAAAAATAATGAATCATTCAAAACATATAATTTCTATTTCTAAATATGAGTTCATACCGTTATTACAAAAGTATTGAGTGAAAATAAATTTCAACTTGCCAAAAACATACATAATATTTCTTTAAATAAAGGATTTTAAAGAATATTGTTTGAAAAAAAAGACTAGGGCATAATGTAAAGTTGATCTACATATGCATGCTTATGCCTTCAACTTAAACTTTAAAACTGTGTTTGGATTGAGGAGGTATTTTGAGGGGTTTATAAAGGTTGAAGAAACTCAATCCCTATTTGGGAAAAAAACTAATAATTAGAGAGTAAGGGTTTTAGAGGGTTCATAACCCCTCAAAACCTATCATTTATCAACCCACCAAATTGGTGGATTGAGAGAGGTTCAACCTTTCTTATAACTTATTTTATTAGAAATATCTACTATGCTCTTATTTTTCTTTTTATTAAATGACAGATTCTATGGTGATTTTTGATTTACTTCATTAAAATATTAAATAAATGTAAAATTTAGTAATATCAATGTTTCAACCTAATACTTTGATTTACTTTTGTCCTAAATACTGGAAAGGTTCATCACAACCTTTACTCTTCCTTTCCTCTCCATATATAATCTCTTAAAGTTTCATGAAATTTACTTGATTTCTCACTGTTTATGGCCGATTGTTGATTGAGTCATTTTTCCACCAAGGATTAGACTCTTAATTCAAATATATAAAATGATACCTGAATTTTATGCACACATGAAAAATTAGTGTATTCTTATTTTGGAATAGTCTTCTTGAAAAACTTCACTTATGTAATGTCTACTTATTATCTTTTTTTTTTCTTTTGAACCTTTTATATTTTAATCTTGTTCTTAATTTTGACTTTGGACTATCTAGCATATCCTCTAATCTTATCTTGGAGTCCTTATACTTATTGTTAGAACTTATTCTAACATACCTCTCACTCTTCAAATGCACATTTTGCATTGACCTGATCATTTAATACCGATCATTTTTAACCTCCGCAAAATACCATTAAATGTCAGCATAAATTAAATGCACCTCTTTTGTTAGGAAAAAAAAAAAAAAAAACTCTTTTCATTTTTGAAGCAAATTACACCTCTTTTTATCTAGTCCTTACCAGACACATATTTCATCTTTAAGCACATATTAGAACATTATATTTTCTAGCTAGATCTTATAATTGTCTCAAAGAATTAAATATTTTCATTTGACAAGTCATCGAAAAACTTGAAAGTGGTTATTACCATTCATCGGAGTGGTCAAAGATGGTATATTGTTGCATATCATTATTGATGCAAGCAATACAAGCTATTAGTATGTATCTAAATTTTTAACATATAATGTCTTACAATAGTCTCAAATTTAAAAAAAAAAATTACTTGGTTTCTAATCATCCTTAAAGTTTTGGTGTCGAACTTTAATTATTCAAACTTTACGCTTAGTAATTTAATTATTGGATGTTTTAGTTCACTAACTCTATGTTTGAGTACTCATACTCTAAGTTTGAGTTTGTCATTCTAAAACACATATTATTGACTTTCAATAGGGTTTCTAATCAAGATGATTTAATAGAATGCAATCTAAATAAACAAGTGGATTGAGTAAAAGGCCCATCTCTTAAAGCAATCTAACAAATCGCAACAAAAGAGATTTTTAC
>CANYLF013755706.1:0-10396 GCA_948193215.1 Bocquillonia castaneifolia
AATTAATAAAGATATATTTATTAATAATTATGTAATTAATAATGAAATATATTTATTAATAACTAATTATGCAATTTTATTAATTAATTTAATTAATCATTATATGTAACCATAAAAATTTATTTATTAATTATTATATAATTGTATTAATTATATTAATTACCATTACAGAATTGTATTAATTATGTAGCTAATAAGTATATAATTGCATTAAGTAAATTAATTACTAATTATATATAATCCAAAAAAATATGTTTATTAATTCTTATGTAATTATTAATTACTAATTATATATAATTCATAAAAGTATAGTTATTAACTACTAATTGTACATATTATAATATATAACTCCTAAAAATATATTTATTAATAATTATGTAATTACTAATTAAATATAATTATTAATTACTAATTAAATATAGTTGTTAATTACTAATTAAATATAGTTAGTAATTACTTATTATATAATTGTATTAATGAAATTATTTACTAATTATATATAATACTAATTATATATAATTCATAAAAATATATTTATTGGTTATTATATAATTATTTATTAAATATAGTGATTAATTACTAATTATATCATTAATAATTATATAATTATATTAATCACTAATTGTTTATGATTCATAAAAATATATATTTTTAGTTATTATGCAATTACTAATTATAAATATTTATTAATTACTAGTTATATATAATTAATAAAAATATATTTGTTAATTATTATCTAAAAAAGATATATTTATGGTTAGCAACGGACTTAGCAACAGAAATAAAATTTGTTGCTAATTAGCAACGAATTTTATTTCCGTTGCTAATTTTGACACAAATTTAACGCCAAAATTTAGCAACGGAAAAAAATTTGTTGCTAATTAGCAACGGATGAAAGCCGTTGCTAATCACATAATTTTCGTTGCTAATTTTGGCGCCAAATTCGCACCAAAATTAGCAACGGAATTAGCAGCAGAAATAAAATCCGTTGCTAATTAGCAACGGAAATAAGCAACATATTTTTAATCCGTTGCTAATTTTATAAAATCCGTTGCTAATTTCCGTTGCTAAATCGATAAATTCTAGTAGTTACTCTAAAAATAATAATTACCTTAAAAGTGAGGTGATGGCAAGAAAGTAACTGCCACCATATGGCAAAAATAGTGGGGAATTACACATAAAGCAAAAAGGTAAGTCACTCCTAAAAAGGTGGTAAGCCCCTCCTAAAAAGTAAGAGCACAAAAGTGAAAAAGGTGGAACTCCATTTTCATAAAAGTAAAAAGTAGGAACTCCAAAAGTAAAAAGGTGGCTGCCACATCATAGCATAAACTAAAATCCAGGAGAGCAAAGTTTAGTAGAATTAAAATAAGTTGCAGGAGACCCTGACAACTCCTGCAAGTGCACAGAATAGTTGTAATATTAAACTCGGAGTACGAGGTCGTTCTACAGGAACAAATCGTATAAAATCAAATTTTCAATTAAAAACACAATATGCAAGAAAATTAAAACGAATACCCTTAATTTGATTTTTGAATAATTGAAAATTAAATTAAATAACTTCAACTAATAATGAGTAACTAAATTAAAGACAAGCAAATAAATTAGAAACTAAAAGCAAATTAATTTTGATAAGAAACTCAACAAAAACAAACATTAAAGCTCAGGAATTCATCTAGAGAGGTAATTCAACTAATTAACAATTCATTTAAGCAAGACTTTTCGAAAGTATTTTAATCCTCCGTCGAGGTAGAAAAACGTATTTAATTGAACAAATATGCCAATCCGTTGATGCACACTGATTAAACAATTAAATCCATTAAGCAAATCTTTAATTCAAGTTTAGGTTAATTGCAGTGTCTGTATTAACATCTAAAAAAGCTCAATTTTCAAATCCGGTTTATAACAATCCGTCAATTAAATTATAAATCCTAACAAACATAAAACTAGGTGGCCAGTCAAAAATTATGTTAATGAAACCCTTGAAAATTGAATTAAATGAATAAACAAGAAAAACTATAATTAAATAGTTAATCAAAACATTAATAATTAAATTACCCCCTACTAGACTACATCCCTCACTCTAATTGGAAAATTAGTTGCTAAACATAATTAAAATCAACAAACAAACAATTAAAACCAAGAAACCAATAATAAACATAATGAAAATAAATAAATAGATTAAAGTAGAATCAATTTAGTCTCAATTGGTTGATTATAAGCTTCAATTCTTCACAGTTATGGAGAAATCACCTTGAATCACCTTAAAACCAAGAAATTCTAAGAAAAAAAATATAATTCTAAACGAAGAACAATAAACTAAAAAATAAGCTCCAAAGGTGGCTCACAACTACAACTAATTAGTATATATAGTATCACCCTTTTTAAAACCTAAAAAGACCCTAAAACCATTTTAAATTGGACTAAACCATCTAAAAACTGCCCAAAACTGCTCAAATCGACCAAAAAATGAACCAGAAGACCTCAGAACCATGCTGGAACGTCGCCCAGCCGGACCTGGTAGATCCGGCCACAGGTTCGGCTAGGCTAGAAGTTGCTGCAAAAAAATGCCAAAAGCTCCCCTAGGTCCGGCCAGATTTATCCGGACCTGGCAAGTCCATGTGAAAGTTTGAATTTATGATTTCTTGCTCGTTTAGACTCTGAATTTGCTTCAGTTTGATCCTATTCGACCCTAGAACTGCAATTTACAAAAATAAGGTTGTATTCAAACTTATGCCAAAAATTGTAGAAAAATCATGTGAATGTGAATTTTTGTGAGATTGTAACTCTAGAAGTCTACTTTTCAATGCAAAAAATGGTGAAGCATTTTAAATTTTCTACAAAGAGATATTCTTGTTTGAATACAGACTACTCCACCTACAAGTCACATGCTTTAGGCGTCCATTGTTTGAATTATTGTAAAACATATACAAATCTCTAGAAAACGAGACATATATTGCTAAAAAGGTATGGATGTCTAATTTCTAACAGAAAAGGAATCATAATTTTTCAATGAGTATATCTGGAGCTATTGAATTTTGAAGGAGACATGCTACATTTGTCAAGCAAACTGGTAGCCTTGAAGAATGGAGCCTCACCATTCAAGTTTGAATTTTTTGGTTGATTATGAATGGCCACTTCAAATTTTCTTCCTATAAAAGGAGTTATTTTAGGCATCAAAACATACATAAGAGCTTGAAGAAAGAATAACAATTAAGAGTTACAATATTCATAAGCTATTTGAGAGTTTATGTTGTAATTGTGAGAAAAAAACTTTCATTCTTCTTCTTATAACTTTGACTTTGTTTTTGTATTATGTAAGAGATACTAAAACATAAGGAAAGGTTTAAGTGTGTAACTTGAAAACATTTTGGTTTTGAGTGTAAGCCATAAAAACACTTGAGTTTGGTTTGTGAGTTAGCCTGAAAAAACTCTTTTGTAAAGGTTGAAGATAGCCTCAGATATCTTCATTGTAAAGGTAGTGAGATAGCCTTGTAAATCTCACATTGTAAAGGTTGGAGATAGCCTTGAAATCTCCATCGTTTTCTATTTGTGGTTAGTGGAACCCCAAAAAGTGTCTTTGGGAGAAGTGGATGTAGGTGAAGTTGGGACCAAACCACTATAAATTCTATTTTCTATTCCGCACTAATTCACCCTCCCTCTTGGTCATTTCAGAGTTGTAGTGACACCCTCATCAGATTCAAATCACCAATCTCCAATGTCTTAAAAAAAGACAAAGGCATCAAGTTAATACTATCACCCAAATCACATAAAAATTTTATCAATAATAAAAGAAACTATATTGCAAGGAATCGTGAAACTCCCTGGATCTTTCATCTTTGTTAATAGCTTAGACTGATTCTGAATAATGGTACTACGTTCTTCAACCAAGGCTATTGTAGCCTTCTCCTCCAACTTTTTCTTTCTACTTACGATCTCTTTCAAATACTTTGCGTAAGAAGGTATTTGAGCAATGGCTTCGGTGAATGGAATGTTGATTTGGATCTTTTTGAACATCTTCAAAAACTTGTTGAAATTCTCCTCATCATTCCTCTGCTTTTGCCTTTGGGGAAAAGGAACCGGTGGCACAATAGGATTGACAATAGGCTCATCTTTCTTAGGTTGATTGCTTTGTTCGCCTTGCTCATTACCTTGTTCAATTGCTTGCTCATGAACCTTGATCTTCTCATCCTTCCTTTTTGCTTGTGGCTCCTCCAACATTTTTCCACTCCTCAATTGAATAGCCATCGTTGTCTCCTTTAGATTAACTACCGTGTTGGTAAGCAAAGACCCTTGAGGCCTTTCTTGCAATTGCTTGGCAAGTTGTCCAATTTGTCGCTCTAGATTTTAGATGGTGACTCCTTGTTGCTTCACAATGGTGTCTTGATTCGCCATGTTTTTTAGCACCATTTCCTCAAAAGAAGGCTTGGCTTGTTTGTTGAGGGAGTTGTTGCACTTGTTGTTGAGGTGGCACTTGTTATTGTGGAGGTTGATATGGTTGCCTTGGTGGAAATCCAGGAGCTCCTTTTCGAGGTTGACTAGGTTGATTTGAATCCTTCCAAACAAAGTTTGGGTAGTTGCATTAACCCAGATTATAAGTATTAGAATATGGATCATTCCGAGGTTGACGGTTCCTATAATTGTTCACATAATTTGCCTCGTCTTCATTCAGATTGCCATCATAAGTGCAATTGGCAGGTGCATGTCCAAGTTAACCACGAAAATAGCATGCTTCATTTGTATGAGGATTAGAGTGACTTGGCTCTCTAGCCAACAACATTTTCGCATGCTTGGTGAGATCAGCTACATGGTTGAGTACTTTAGAAGATGACTAAGCACCAGAACGATTCCTCTTATTCCTACCAGCTTTCATTTAAGAGTTAGTAGCAAGTATCTCAAAGATATCCCACATTTCCTCGGAAGTTTTCTCACCTATTCCAATACCGAAGTGAGTATCCACCAAATTCTGCCTATTATCACATAATCCATCATCAATGAATGTCACCAATAAGTTAGTAGGGTATTGGTGATGTGGGCATTGAGTGAAATAGCCTTGAAATTTGTCCCAAGCTTCATGAAAAAGTTCACCATCATTTTAACAAAAAGTACTAATTTTGGTGCGGAGCTCCATAGTCTTGCCTTGTGAATAATATTTGGTGATGAACTTGTTATAGATATCATCCCAAGTCCGCATAGATCCCTCAGGCAAGTTCATGAACCAAGTCTTGGCTATATCCTTTAGTGCAAGAGTAATGCACCTTATTCGTAACTCGAGTTCTGGAACTCCATTCAATGGGAAAATGGCAATAACATTGCAGAATTCCCTCTTAAAAGCCAATGCATCCTTGGATGGTAAACCATGAAAGTGTGGAATCATGTTGAATTGAAGGGTCTTCAAGTCATAATTCCTAGCAGCAGCACCCAGAACAATGCAAGAGAGAGTTGCACTGATAACAGGGCGTTGAATATCGTGAAGATAGGCCCTATTATTGTCATTCCCTTATAGTGGATGTCGTGGGTACCCTTATAGTGGAACATATCCATGTTTTTTCCCCATTTACGGTGGAGGTTGATGAACATTCACAAGGGAACCTTGGATAAACAACTACGCCTATTGGTGGATTGGCAACTCCATTTCCACCATTGTTTTCATTGTTACCACCGTTGTTGTGAACGATATCATTATTGTCAACATCATTGACATCTTCAACATGTCCTTCAGGGGGAACGAAGTCGCGTGGTAGCCCAAATTGTGGATCACCAGGTTTTGTTCCATTAGATGCCTTGTCGCTAGCTTGCTTTCATCGACGAGAAACGGAACGATTTGCTTGACAAGTTCGTTCTATCTCCGATTCAACGCTACTAACTTGGAAGAATCAATACCCTTGGATTGATTCCAAGTTAGCATGCACTACCTGTAAGCATGAAAACAACCCAAATCAACAATAACGAATTGTCACGACCCAAACCCGGGTCGAACTGGCGCTAGGGAATGGGTAGGTTTAAAACCACCAAAACCCGTAGCAAGCCTAACCTAAATACCTTCCAAACTAAATCTCACTTATAAATCATATTACACACACACACACACACACAAATAAATTAGAAACTAAAAGGGAATTAATTTTGATAAGAAACACAACAAAAATAAACACTAGAGTTTGGGAATTCATCTAGAGGGGTAATTCAATTACTAATTAAAAATTCATTTAAGCAAGACTTTTTGAAAGTATTTTAATCCTCCATTGAGGTAGAAAAATGTATTTAATTGAACAAACTATGCCAATCCATCGATGCACACTGATTAAACAATTAAATCCATTAAGCAAATATTTAATTCAAGTTTAGGTTAATTGCCATGTCTGTATTAACATCTAAACAAGCTCAATTTTAAAATCTGGTTTATAACAATCCTTCGATTAAATTACAAATCCTAACAAACATAAAACTATGTGGCCAATCAAGAATTATGTTAATGAAACCCTTGAAAAATGAATTAAATGAATAAACAAGAAAAAAATATAATTAAATAGTTAATCAAAACATCAATAATTAAATTACCCCCTACTAGACTACATCCCTCACTATAGTAGGAAAATTAGTTGCTAAACATAATTAAAATCAACAAACAAATAATTAAAACCAAGAAACCAACAATAAACATAATGAAAATAAATAAATAGATTAAAATAGAATTAACTTAGTCTCAATTGGTCGAATACAAGCTTCAATTCTTCACAATTATGGAGAAATCACCTTGAATCACCTTAAAAACAAGAAATTATAAGAAAAAAAATATAATTCTAAACTAAGAACAATAAAAGTAGTATATATGGTATCACCCTTTTTAAAACCTAAAAAACCCTAAAACCATTTTAAATCAAACTAAACCATTTAAAAATCGGCCAAAAACCGCTCGAATCGACCCAAAAATGAACCAGAAGACCTCAAAACCACGCTCGAATCGACCTCAAAATGAACATATCTATTTTAGTAATCTATTTGTCCTTTGTGATTTTCCTTTGTTTTATTGCTTTTAATCCTTGTGAATTTCCTTTATAATGTTTGTAGTTCAACTCTAGTAATGTTAAACATAATGCCTTCCTATCCAGTCAATCTAGCATTTCTAATTTCAATTTCCTTTAGTTTTACTTAATTCCTAATGTTTAATCTTGGAAATTATTGGGATACTGAACTGGTGGATCCAAACCCACAATTTCTTAATAGCAGTCAGGCACATTGGGAATTCGCTTCCCTGGCACGCCCTTTAGTTGTTTACCACAAGAAATTCCTAGGAGCTCCTCAGGAACACCAAACTTAGATTTCTTTAGAGAAACAATCTTTGGCATGCCCAGTTGGACATGTGATGCTGAGAATTAGAAGTGAAATAGATCCCATGACATTTCATAATGCCGATATCGTTCCTACAACAACAAGACTGGAAAGAGTTGTTCCCTAACTCGTAGAAACATTTGAGCATATGTCTTTCATGAATCAACAACAATCTAGTAGGAGACATACGGTGCTTCAACATCAAGGTGGAGACCAAAACTCTTCTGATTCAGTTCAAGTCTCTAGAGTTGAATTTAGTGATAGATTCTCTAGACTTGAAGAGAGTGTGAAAACTCTCATTAAAATGTTTGAGAGGCAATATGGTAAGAATCAGTGAAATACAAGAGTTGATAATAATTGCCTAGAAATAGAGGTTAGGCGTGAAAAATCAGGGGAGCAGCCTTTGAGAGGTTGTCATAATGTTAAACAATCCCCTAACAAAGAAGATGAAGGCCACCCAAATGGTAGGCTTGAAATGCTCCGAGGAGGTTTGGGGGCAAGGGAAAATGCCTAGAAGAGTCTTACTTGAATGTTGTTGCTTCTCCAAAAGAAGATAGTGCCCAAGAAGATATAAAGCACGAGTCTTCAAGCCTCACAAAATTCAAATCTTATTGGAATGAAGAAAGCAAGAAGAAGAACACTACAATAAAGGTATGGGTTCCTAAAACTAATATTTTATCTAACAATAATGTTGGAATGACTTTACATGTGAGAAAAAAAGCCTAAATCACCGAAGACCATTAAGCCTCAAAGCTTTACTAAATTTGAAAGGCCAATGAAAGCTAGGAAGGTGAGAAACTACTTTGGGAAATCAAAAGAAGATGGGCAAAATTTTGATGGCCGGCCTTCCAGTAAGGTAAGATGTTGTCCCTATTGTCATTGTCCTTTAAATTCCAAAAACAAAAAAGTTGGAGCTCCTACAAAAGACAAGCAAGTTGATTCAAATGCTAAAAGGTACTACAGGAATCCTGCACCAAATTTGCAAAGAAAACAACACAGAATTCCAAAGGAATTCCATCAATTATCCTTCCACAAGAAGGTTTCTTAATTGGAATTCCAAAGGAAATCTAAAATGGGTTGTTCAACACAGAAGTCACATGTACCAAAATTAATCCAAATTTGGAGGCCTATAGACAAGTCAAAAGTGCCTCAAAAACCTTCTAGAAGCCAAAAAAATAAGGTTACATAGAAAGAGGGTAGCCCAAAGAAAACTACAAGAGGCATCCTACAAGAAATCTCAAGGAGTTTTTGGGAAAAATAAGGCAAATCAAAGAGCCATTGTGGTCTATAAAAAAACCAACAAATATGAGTGGATGAATCCAAGATAAAATGGCTTTAATAGACATAAAATTAAAGGAAGTCAACTAAGGCGTGTTGGAATTTCATGGAAAACAACCTCAATATGTAAGAACAATGATTTGGCAATTTCTTTCGTGGCTTTTCTTCAAGGCCTTGGAACAAATTTTGAGGTGGTAAGTATTTTTACTTGTCTATTGTTATATGTGGAAGGGATAAATATGATGAGTTGTGATGTAAAGGTTGGAAGGCAATAAATATCACCAACCAATTCTACTATTTTTGCTAAAGGAAATCCTACATATACAATAGACTAGAAGATTTGAAAGGCCAATTACATTTGTTATTTGTGTTTTATGTTTTATATTTTTGGCCATTAAAGAACATTAAGTAGGCTTGTATTAGCCACTATTTTCTTAAGATAAATTAGTAGATAGGCCAAGTGGCCATCTTTTATATTAATTTTTAGTTTTTATGTTATAGTTGTTTTAGTTTTGTTTTAATTTTATTTAATTTTATTTTATTTATTACTTGCATAAAAGAAAAGAAATTGGTTGATTTTAGCTTTCAATGCTAGAATTGACAATGACGTTAGAGGAGGAATAGGCTTTTACAAGCAATTCAATGTAGAAAGTCCAAAATGACATGGGTGTTCAAGAGTATAAATGTCCAAATTTCAGCCTCAACAAAATTACTACACGCTGGAAATCTGGATCTCCTGCAATTCTGTACAAAATGCTGGAAATCTAGATCTCCAGCAAATTTGCATACATGGGCTACAAATCTACAACAAATATGAAGTTTTGCAAGAGCACCTAAATGGTGTAAAAAAAAAAAAGAAAGTGCAGATTTCTAATGGAGCTTCAAACCATGTATTTGGTTTCATCAACCAAACACAAGTGGGGGGCAATTGTTGGTGCACTATTTTGCATTTTGGAAAAGTGAATAAGAGAGCTAAGTTAAGGAATACCAAAGCTAAATTCCAAAAGGTCCAATGTGCCAAGAAAAAGGTAGAGAACTCCAAGAATAATAATTGCCTTAAAAGTGGAGTGATGGGAAGAAAGTAACTGCTACCACATGACAAAAATAGTGGGGAGTTACACATAAAGCAAAAAGGTAAGTCACTCCTAAAAAGGTGGTAAGCCACTCCTAAAAAGTAGGAGCACAAAAATGAAAAAGGTGGAATCCTATTTTCACACAAGTAAAAAGTAGGAACTCCAAAAGTAAAAAGGTGGAGCTCTATTATGACTCAAAATTAAAAAGTAGGAACTCCAAAAAGTAAAAAGGTGGCTGTCACATCACGGCATAAACTAAAATCCAGGAGAGCCAAGTTTAGCATAATTAAAATAAGTTGTAGGAGACCCGAAATATGAGGAACGGTTTAAGATAAAATTACTGCCAAGGTTGGGAAGGTGGGTAGTTATTTTGAAGCTCTTGTAAATATCCGAAAAGATGAGAAGTGGTGGATAGAAGCAAATTAGACAACTGCCCTTTGACAGGGCGAATATGTAGGAAGCCCAAGAAAGAAGGAGGACGTGGGTTTAGAGGTTGTGCTTTATTAAAAAACGGTCATTTGAATGGCTATAAATACAAAGGCAATAGCAACAAGCAAAGGGAACAACAATCCAACATTCCAAAACAATACAACAAGAGATCTATTTTATCAATTTATTTGTCCTTTGTGATTTTCCTTTGTTTTAATGCTTTTAATCCTTGTGAATTTCCTTTTCAATGTTTGTAGTTCAATTCCAGTAATGTTAAACACAATGCC
>CANYLF013761322.1:0-14261 GCA_948193215.1 Bocquillonia castaneifolia
CATTTATATATTTAAAAAATACTTTATAATTTATAAGAAGTGAAATATTTGAGTAAAATATACAATAAAATTCCTTTATTGATAAAAGAAGTCTTATTTCACAATTTTCTCTTCATATTAATTATATAAACTACATAAAAATATATAATAAATTATATGATATTTTTAAATGAATGTTCTCTAAATTAATAACCTATATTATTTAATACTTTTTTGTTCCACGGATCATATTAATTTAGAGAGGTTCTACTCTCTCTCTCTCTCTCTCTCTCTCTATATATATATATATATATATATATATATATATATATATATATATATATACACATACTAGTTTTTTCCCTCACGTGCGTTGCACATAATGCTCGTTATTGATATAAGTATGTTATCAAATCATTTTTTTTTACTTTTTAAACTAAACCATGTTACTTGATTAACAATAAATTTATGGTACAAAAATAAAAAATTTATATACCTTTTTAATTTTAAGTCTTCAATCTTCAATTCATGCGTTTTAGTTTTAGGTCTTTAATCTTTAATCCATACTTCAATAGCTTGAATGATGAAAATTTTCATAAAATTTTGATCAATTTTCTTTAGATAAAGAAGAACAACCATTTTTCAATTTTAATTTTGATATATTTATACATCAAACAACCATTTTCCAGTTTTAATTTTGATATATTTATACATTTCAAAATATAATTACAGCTGTCCAAAAGCCCTAGAAAGATCACAATTTGTTTCGATTAATTACACTCAACCTTTTAAAATTTAGATTTCAACCAAGACTGCATATCACATAACTTCCGATTTGTGACTCACTTTGCAAGTATTTACAGTCATTAAATGGCCATGACTTCTCCATGAATGTTGTAGATCTCGATTTTCTCCTAAATTTAGGCTTTTGAATCACTTAATTCTAAGTCTTCAAGCTCAGGTTATAGCTCGTCGAATGTGATACACTTTCGACTTGCGAATTTCACATTAAAACTTAATATAAGTATGAAGTTAATTTAAATAAACTAATTAATCATTAATTCTACTCTAAAATGAACATAATTGATCTAATTTGATTACTAAATAGACTTTAAATAATTAGGTTATGCTATAAGAAATTAAATACCCAAACAAAGCAAAAGCATAGAATTAATGATAGAAAAATAAGCTATTGATTTGTAACTCATCTTTCAAGTATTTACTCTCTTCAAATAGCCACGACTCCTTCATGAAAGTTGCAGATGTCGATTTTATCTTAAATTTAGGCTTTTGGAGCATTCAATTTTGTAGCTCAAGTTATGGCCTGTCGAATATGCTAAACTTTCAAGCTGTGAATTTCACATTAAAAATATGAATTTCCTACAAAAAAAATTCAATATAAATAAGATTTTAATTTAAATAAACTAATTAATCACCAATTCTGCTCTAATCCTAATCAAAATTGATTGCTAAATAGACTTTAGATAGTCGATGGTTGTGGAAAATAAAACACTAAACTAATAAAAAATAATTCATATATGTATAACTTTTAAATTTTAGGTCTTAAATCTTCAACTCATACTTCAATAACTTGCATGAAGGGTGAAAAATTTTATTAAATCAGCTTCATTATTTTGATTTATTTATCTCTATCAAGATCTAACTACAGTTTTACATAAGTCCTAAAAGGATTAGAAGTTGTGTTAATTAATTCCAAATAATTAATTATTTTAAAATTCTGATTTCAACCAAGACTGCACATAACTTCTGATTTGTAACTCACTTTTCATGTTTTTTCAATCTTCACTTAGCCACGACTTCATCATAAAAGTTGTAGGTATCGATTTTATCTTAAATTTAGGCATTTGAATCACTCAATTCTGAGTCTTTTAACTCAAGTTATAGCCCGTCGAATGTGCTGCACTTTCAAACTGTGAATTTCACATTAAAAACCCAATTTTCCTATGAAAATTAAATATAAACTCGAATTGTTTTAAATAAACTAATTAATCACTAATTCTTCTCTAATAATAATATAAATTTATTACTAAATGCACATAAAATAATTAATTGATGGCTACAGAAAAAATCCAAACTAATCAAAAATAAAGAATTCACAGTTAAAAAAATAAGAAAAAATTATATACCTTTTAATTAAAGTTTAGGTCTTCAATTTTCAATCGATGCTTTAATAGTTTGAATGATGGAGAAAATTAATTCTAAAATAATTAGGACTTCTTTTAATTAATTCTAAATAGTAATTCCTTGTAAAATTTGGATTTTCTCTAAGACGTCACAGAGCGTCTGACTTGCGACTCAATTTTCGGATATCTACAGTCTCCGATCGGACACGACTTCTTCATAAAAGTTGTAAATCTCAATTTTCTCCTAAATTTAGACTTTCGAATCACCCAATTTTGAGTTTCCTTGCACAAGTTATGACTCGTTGAAGTTATTGTATTATCAGACTGCGAATTTCATATTGAAAACCTAGATTTCCTATAAAAATTAAATATAAACTCAAATTTAATTTAAATAAATTAATTAATCACTAATTCTAATCTAATAATAATCCAAATTGATTGATAAATTTACTTTAAATAATTAGTTGATGGCTATATAAAAAAGAAAATTAAAACTAATAAAAAATAAAGAATTCACAGTTAAAAAATATAAATATTTTATATACCTTTTTAAGTTTAGGTCTTCCATCTTCAATCGATGCTTTAATAGTTTGAATGATATATAGAGAAATTTGTGAAATTAGATTTATTGTCTTTCACGAAGGAAAGAGAAAACATAATTAATTTTGAATTAATCATTGAAGCCCTTGAAATTCATTAAGCTTTCTTTTTTATTTTTAGAGAGAGAAAAGAGATATTAATTTTTCAGCCTTGATTTTCATCTATTTATAGTGCTTAAACCCTAAATAAGGCTGCTCACAAATTCTAGAATGATTAGGACTTGTTTTAATTAATTCTAAATAATAATTCCTTGTTAAATTCAAAATTTTTCCCAAAGACTGCATAATTTGTCTGACTTGCAACTCAATTTTTGAATATCTATAGTCTCCAAATGTGTATGTCTTCTTTATTAAAGTTATAGATATCAATTTTCTCTTAAATTTAGGCTTTTGAATCACCCAATTAAGAGTTTCCTAGCCCAAGTTATGGCCCGTTGAAGTTGTTGCACCGTTAGACTGCGAATTTATTGCAAAAAATTCAAATTTCCTAAGAAACCACAAACAATTAATATAAATCTAAAATTAATTCGTATAATAAAGTGAAATTTCAATAAATATATAATTTTATATTTTTTAATGCTAATAAAACATATTTATAATTTAATAATTTATAATTTTATGATTAAATTTAACTCAATCCATATATTATATGGATTTATATATTTTTTAATTATTATGTTTTTAATATATATTTGAAAATTTAATTATGAATATTTTTAAATCCTAATTTGCTAAGGATACTAATTCTAATTGATTAAGTAATTCCCTATTTGCTATTAATTAATTAAAATTATTATTAAATGACTATTTAATCCTTCATTAAAACCTTTCAATAAACTACTTAGGAAAGGACAAGGGGGTCAATTTGCATGTTTCCTCCCCTCCCACATATATATATCTATAGTATATATAAAAGCAACTGACTAAAATACCCTCACTATTTTAATGTAAAGATAAAATTTACCCTTATCCTAGTCCTTAAAACAGTAGAATTATGAAATTATTTTTACACTTGTTTAGAGTCTATTTAGTGTTTAATTTAAGTTATTTAAGTCCTATTTGGATTAGGAATAAGGATTCATTAGTTTTTTTAATTAATTTCGTATTTATATTAATTGTTTGTGTTTTCTTATGAAATTCGGATTTTTAACTTCAAATTCACAGTTTGACAGTATAACAACTTTGATGGTGCATAACTTGAGATAGAAGACTCAGAATTGGATGATTCAAAAGCCTCAATTCAAGAGAAAATCAAGATCTACAACTTTTATGAAGATGTCATGGCTGTTTGGAGACTGTAGGAACTCAAAAGTTGAGTCGCAAGTCAGACGCTATGTGCATTTTTAAGGGAAATCCAAATTTTACAAGGATTTATTATTTGGATCAATTGAAACAATCCTAATCATTCTAGGATTTGTGAGTTGTCTAAATTCCTATTTGAAGTAAGAATAGGGATTGATAAGTTTTTTTAATTAATTTTAGATTTATATAATTTTTTTGTGTTTTCTTATGAAATTCGTATTTTTAACATCAAATTCACAGTCTGACAGTGCAACAATTTTGACGGGACATAACTTAAGGTAGAAGACTCGAAATTGAATGATTCAAAAGCCTAAATTCAAGAGAAGAGCAAGACCTACAACTTTTAAGAAGAAGTCATGCCCGTTTGGAGACTGTAGAAACCTGAAAGTTGTGTCGCAAGTCAAACACCACGTGCATTCTTAGGGAAAATCTGAATTTTATAAGGATTTATTATTTGGATTAATTGAAACAAATCCTAATCATTCCTGGATTTGTGGGTTATCTTCGTTAGTACTTAAGAACTATAAATAGATGGAGTCCAGGCTAGAAAAAAAAATTCTTCTTTCTCTGAAAAATAAACAGGAAAGCTTGAAAACAATTCCATAATGGAGAATAAACTCAATGGCTTCAACGTTTAATTCGAGATTAATTGGTTTTCTCTTTCCTTCATAAAAAATGAATCTAATTTCAAAAATTTCTCTATCATTCAAGCTATTAAAGTATCGATTGAAAATTAAAGACATAAACTTAAAAAGATATATAAATTATTTTTATTTTTTTAACAATGAATTCTTTATTTTTTTTATTAGTTTGGGTGTTTTTATTTTCTATAGCCATCAGCTAATTATTTAACGTTTATTTAGTAATCAATTTATATTATTATTAGAGTAGAATTAGTGATTAATTAGTTTATTTAAATTAAATTCTTGTTTACATTGAATTTTCACAGAAAATTCAGATTTTTCATGTGAAAGTCACAGCTCGAAAGTGCAACACATTTGACGAGGCATAATTTGAGCTATAAAACTCAGAATTGAGTGATTAAAAAGCCAAAATTTAAGAGAAAATCAAGATCTATAACTTTTATAAAGAAGTCGTGGGTGTTTGGAAGTCATGGGGACCCGAAAATTGATTAGCAAATGAGACACTGTGTGCAGTCTTAAGGGAAATCCAAATTTTATAAGGATTTATTATTTGGAATTAACTAAAACAAGTCCTAATCATTCTAGGATTTATGTGTTGCCATAGTTAGGGCTTAAGAGCTATAAATAGATGGAACTAAGGCTCTAAAAAAAATATTCTCTTTTCTCTTTAAAAAAATGAACAAGAAAACTTAGAAGAATTTCATGATTTAGAATAAAGTCAAGGGCTTCATCAATTAATTCAAGATTAATTAGGTTTTTCTTTCCTTCAGAAAAAATGAATCTGATTAAGTGTAACATCCTCAAGATTAAATACATGCACTAGTAATTAATTAGCATCATTATTGTGGTTAATTTTTGTTAATTTTGCATCATTAATTATAATCATGTGTAGGAGGGGTATATATCTTGTTGATATTAGTTGGAAGGTGGTTTTAGAGTATTTATATTTGTTTGGGGGTAGAATGTGTAATTTTCTTAATTTTGGTTAAAAAAGTCAAAGTTAAATTTTTAATTAACCAATTAGAATATTTTAAAATATATTAATAATACAAAAATGATTTTTAAAGGATAAAAAGGGTTGTCTTAGAGTTAGTGGATTTTGTAAAGATTTTGTGGTAGAGGAGTGTGTAGAGTGTTGGAAAAGAAGAGAGAGATTAAGAAAAGATAAGAAGAGGAAGAGGAAGTTTTAAGTGAAATTCTTCTAAATTGGTAAGTTTTTTTTAATTAATTGCTATTAATTTCTTTTAATTAGTTTAATTATGGAGTTTATGGTTAGGGTGTGGTTAGGAGGTGTGTTTAATGCTTAGTTATGAGTTTTCTATGGTTGAAAGGGTTTTTCTAAGGGGGTTATAGTTTCTTAAGTAGAGTATATTGAATAAATTTGTATTTTTATGATTATGGATGGTATAATTATGTGTTGTATGCTTGATTTGTTTTATAGGAGGAGAAAATTTGAATAGAGAAGTTGGAAGTTCTTGACAAGCTTTAAACAAAGGAAAGGAAGTGTAATTTTGTAAGTAAATAGCTATTAATACTAATTATATGATCTATTTGTGTGTTTTGGTTGATTTGATTAATTTCTATAGTGATATTTAATGGTTGGATTAGTGGAATTGTTGTTATGATTGAAGAATGTTGAATGGTTGAATGATAGTGAAATTGAATGTGATTGTTGGAATAATTGTTATGAATGATTTGTGATGAGAATGTTTAGAATGTGATTGATATATATGAATGTAATGAATAACGATATTGTAAGTGATAATTCAGTTGATGTGATTGTTTATTTTTATAAGAGTTTTATGATTTGTTAAGTGGAAGTTGTGATCTGGCTTGAGAATGTGAAATGGAGGATTGATGAATAATTAATGTGGAAACGAATGAGTTATAAGTGGAATGAGATGAGAATGTTGAGAAATGAGAAGTTTTATGATGAAATTATTGAGAAGAGTCTGGAATGGAGATGAAACGGTTGTTGATTTATTATTGTGATGAATTGATTGTGATTGTAATTGTGATTAATTATTGAGATGAAATGGTTATTGTTTGATTATTGTGATGGAATTGTTTGTGTTTGGCTTGGTAATGAGCTTGATTGTCTAAGTGTTTGGTTAGGAATTGGTAACCCAAGTGTTGAGATTAAAATTATGAATTATGATAAACCCCTAGAAAAGGGAAAGGGGAAATGAAATGAATTATGATAAACCCCTAGAAATGTGAAAAGGGGAAATGAAATGAATTATGATAAACCTCTAGAAAATTGAAGAGGGGAATTGAATGAATTATGATAAACCTTTTGAAAAGTGAAGCTGGGAATTGAAATGAAAAGATATGATGATGAAAGAGATGCGAATTGTTGGAAGAGATGTGATCGGGTTACTATTCTTTGAACCATTCATTTAGATAATTTATCTGATTATCAAGGTTGATTGTAATTTGTGATCTGTGAATTATGAAATGTGATTTGTGAGTTATGCTTGATGATTTGGTGAAAGTGTTATTTGATTTGGTGAGGTGTTAAACCTATTGAGATTGTGTTAATGAATTTGGTAACTTTGTAAGGATGATTATGAAGTTTTGTGATGGATTGATAAGTTGTGATTTGATTAAATTGGTGGTTTAATATGATATTATATAATTACGTTTGAGGATCTGGATATATGTGTGTGTGTGTGTGTGTGTGTGTGTCTGTTGGGGTTAGTATTAGTGGTTATTTATTTACTGAGTTGCCAGCTCACCCCTTGGCAATATTTTTTAGTTTGTGGATAGAGCTTGTTAATGTTCAGAAGTTCACGTGCATTACAATAGATGTTCAGGTTGGCCAGTGGATTATGAGTATAATTTGTGCATTTGGATTTGCATATTATATGTATATGTAGATGATTTTCATATTGATAAATGAGAAGTGTGTATTGAGTTTTATGTTTGTATAATAGTATATTTTTATGTATCTATATAAGGTAATATTGAAATAAAATGTAATGCAAGTTTTGTGTGAGGGGCATGTTATTTTCTAATAGTTCTGGCCAAGTTTTAGCCTTAAAATTCGTATTTCCTGTGTCATCTATGTCGTGCACGCAACTGTGAAATCGCCCACGGTCGTTGTGAAGGTTGCAACGGTTGTTGCTAAACATGTAACGGTCATTGTGACAGGCAAAAAAATTTTCAAAAATTCCCGAGAGTGACATGAGCTAAACCCATGTGCAACGAGCTGTGTAACGGTCATTACACATGGCACAATGGGGTGTTATGACATGTGCAACTATCGTTGCAAAGGCCAAAACATCGAACTAAATTTTGATACAAAACCAAAGTTCTAAAACAGAATTTTCAAATTTTCACTTTAAAATCAGACCCCAATAAACTCAAAATCAACATATACTCATAACAACCTTTCCAATGTAATAAGAACAAAATCAAAACATATCAAAAGAAATATTAAGCATCTTATATATCATATAACTATATCAAAAGTAACTTTGTACATAGCATCCTTCATTTTGTTTTTACAAAAACATATTTGGCCATATGAGATAATAGAGAGAATTGGACCATTGGCTTACAAGTTAGCATTGTCACCAGAATTATCACAGATTCACAATGTGTTTCTATGCTTAGGAGATATAGATCGGATCCTAGTCGTGTATTGAATGAACTTGAAGTGGAAATCATAGAAAAGTTAACATATGTCAAGGAACCGGTAGAGATTCTGGGAAGAGAGGTAAGGAAGTTGAGAAGGAAGGAAATTCCAATGGTTAAGGTGAAATGAAGTCATCGTCAAACACCAAGGGAAGCTACATGGGAGGTTGAAGAGCATATGAGAAGTAAATATCCTTATTTATTTGAGAATATTGGTAAGTTAAAATTTAGAGGATGAAATTTCTTAAGTGGGAAGGAATTGTAACATCCTGAAGATTAAAAACATGTATTAGTAATTAATTAGCATCATTAGTAATTAATTAGCGTCATTAATGTTGTTAATTTTTGTTAATTTTGTATCATTAATCATAATCATATGTAGAAGGGGTATATATGTTGATGATATTAGTTGGAAGGTGGTTTTAGAATAGTTATATTTGTTTGGGGGTAGAATGTGTAATTTTCTTAATTTTTGTTTAAAAAAAAGTCAAAGTTAGCTTTTTAATTAACCAATTAGAATATTTTAAAATATATTAATAATACAAAAATGATTTTTAAAGGTAAGAAGGGTTGTCTTAGAGTTAGTGAAATTTGTAGAGATTTTTATGGGAGAGGAGTGTGTAGAGAGTTGGAAGAGAAGAGAGAGCTTAAGAAAAGATAAGAAGAGGAAGAGGAAGTTTTAAGTGGAATTATTCTTAATTTGTAAGTTTTTTTAATTAATTGTTATTATTTTATTTTAATTGGTTTAATTATGGAGTTTATGGTTAGGGTTTGGTTAGGAGGTGTGTTTAATCTTTAGTTATGAGTTTTCTATGGTTGAAAGGAAGTGTAATTTTGTAAGTAAATAGCTATTAATACTAATTATATGATTTATATTAATACTAATTATATCATCTATTTGTGTGTTTTGGTTGATTTGATTAATTTCTATAGTGATATTTAATGGTTGGATTAGTGAAATTATTGTTATGATTGAAGAATGTGGAATGGTTGAATGATAGTGAAATTGAATGTGATTGTTGGAATAATTGTTATGAATGATTTGTGATGAGAATGTTTTAGAATGTGATTGATATATATGAATGTGATGAATAACTATATTGTAAGTGATAATTCAGTTGATGTGATTGTTTATTTTTATAAGAGTTTTATGATTTGTTAAGTGGAAGTTGTGATATGGCTTGAGAATGTGAAATGGAGGATTGATGAGTAATTGATGTGGAAACAAATGAGTTATAAGTGGAATGAGATGAGAATGTTGAGAAATGAGAAGTTTTGTGATGAAATTATTGAGAAGAGTATGGAATGGAGATGAAACGGTTGTTGATTTATTATTATGATGAATTTATTGTGATTGTGATTGTGATTGATCATTGAGATGAAATGGTTTGATTGTTATTGGAATGAGAGGGTTGTTTGATTGATTGTTGTGATGAAATGGTTGTTATTTGATTGTTGTGATGAATTGTTTATGTTTGGCTTGGTAATAAGCTTGATTATCTAATTGTTTGGTTAGGAATTGGTAACCCAAGTGTTGAGATTGAAATTATGAATTATGATAAACCCCTAGAAAAGTGAAAAGGGGAATTGAATGAATTATGATAAACCTTTAAAAAGTGAAGAGGGGAATTGAAATGAAAAGATTTGATAATGAAAAAGATGTGAATTGTTGGAAGAGATGTGATCGGGTTACTATTCTTTGAAACATTCATTTAGATAACTAATTATCAAGGTTGATTGTAATTTGTGATTTGTGAATTGTGAAATGTGATTTTGTGAGTTGTGTTTGATGATTTGGTGAAAGTGTTATTTGATTTGGTGAGGTGTTAAACCTATTGAGATTGTGTTGATGAATTTGGTAACTTTCTAAGGATGATTATGAAGTTTTGTGATGGATTGATAAGTTGTGATTTGATTAAATTTGTGGTTTAATATGATATTATATAATTACGTTTAAGGATCTTTATGTGTGTGTGTGTGTGTGTGTGTGGTTTGTATTAGCGGTTATTTATTTACTGAGTCGCCAGCTCACCCCTTGGCAATATTTTTCAGGTTGTGGATATGGCTTGTTAATGTTCGGAAGTTCACATGCAATGCAATAGAAGTTTAGGTTGGCCAGTGGATCATGAGTATAATTTGCGCATTTGGATTTGCATATTATATGTATATGTAGATGATTTTCAGATTGATAAATGACAAGTGTGTAATGAGTTTTATGTTTGTATAATAGTATATTTTTATATATCTATATGAGGTAATATTGAAATAAAAAGTAATGCACGTTTAGTGTGAGGGGCATGTTATTTTCTGAAAGTTCTGGCTAGGTTTCAGCCTTAAAATTCATATTTTCTGTGTCCTCTACGTCACGCACGCGACTGGGAAATCGCCCACGCGATTTCAAGAACAAAATGTCCATCGCCCACGCGACCAAACCTTAAATTTTTATAGTTTCTCAGGTTGTTAGATCGCGCATGCGATCATGTTGGTCGCCCCCGGCCCGCGACCCAGAAAATGTTTTGTTTTCTTAAAATTGTGTAATTTCTTATGGTGTTACATTAAGTTTTTCTTCTGATCATTTCTTACATATATAATTTCTTATGGTTGTCATTATTTCCTTCTTATTTTAATTACACTACACATACACACCCCTTTCGATGCTATAAATACTTAACCACTTATTATTATCATCATCATCATCATCATCATCATCATAATCATCATCATTATTATTATTATTATCTTCATCAATTAATACTAAGCCTACACTTATACATATACATGCAGTAATATACATTAACTTATTTAGTCAACTTATTATTATTAATTCTACATTTATAATTATTATAATTATTGTTATCACCTCTTATTATTATCATTAATTATTAATATTTCAGTACGATTATCACTATCATTATTATATTAATGTTATTATGCTTATTATTTTTATAACCACCATACTATAATTATCATATCATTATTATTATTTTCATTATTAATTTCTTTAATTATGAATATCTATATTCACCACCTATTAAATACATTATTAATCCTAATAAATCTTAATAAATTATTATAAATTCATTTCTAACTTATTTTTCCCTATTTAACACCTAAACAATCTATTTATAGCCTAAACATATAAATTTTATCAATTCTAGCGTGTCTTGAAAATTTTCATAGACCGCCCTTTTGTTTCCAGAATTTTTAATTTAAAATCTACAGAGAATTTCACTATCGAGCCTTTACAAAAGTTACTCAGAATAATTTTATCTATTTTCAAAAAATATTTTCATAATTTTCTGAGCCGGACCCACTGCCACCGCTTATGGCAGCGCGTGGGTTATAGACGCCACTGTAGCAGGTGGCCGTTGGCCACGAAACTCACCTAGCAGCAACGCAATTTGCCCAGAAGTCCATTCCTCATCTTCATGCACCACTAAATGTAGTAGAAAGCTCAGATTGGCCTCGCCAACTCCGTCAGCCGCCCAACGCAGTTCAACGGCCAAACCTCGATGTCATCGTCGCGGACCAGCACGATCAGACTCTCTAGGAGCCGATTGACCCCTTTGCAGCTCCAATGCTCAACAATAGAGACCGGAATAGGCTGAACGACGTCGACAGCCTCCTCCCCGATTTTGTCAGCTCCGTTCGTCGCACACAAGCCACCAAAATTAGGGATATTGGTACCAAAGAAAGAGGACGTTACAAGCTTCAATTTTGGTACCTTGCTCATCGGAAGTGGTGACCGAAAGACGGTGAACGTGGCTGGGGAAGAAGAAGGTTACTATAGATCGGGGGAAATGAGTTCAGGGGCTAAATTGTATGTTGTTTTCCCAAGTTTCTGCTTGCAATTACATCCCTGGTAGGTTATATATATAAATACACATCTTATTTTATTTATTTTTAGAATTTTCTATACTTTTCCTCATAAAACAAACTATAATTATTTATTATTATTATTATTATTATTATTATTATTATTGATACCAAATAATATAATTTAATTGTAAGAAGGACTTTAATTAACTTAATTACCTCAACAGTAAAATATCAATTCTTATATTTATTTTCTTTTAAAATTTCTACCAATAAAGTAAAACACAATTAAATTAACTTCAATAATTATCAATTACAACTTAAAATTTATTTAAATTAAACTTCCAATCTCCAATCAATAATTTAAAGAGAGAGAAAATAAAAAATGACGTAATAATAAATTATTTTAGATTTAAATCACAACTCATACATAAAACAACACGAAAATAATATCGTATATTTAATTGGATATTTAAAAATACCAAAGAAAATTTTTATTAACCAGAAATCTAAATTTTCTATAAAAAATTTAAAACCCGAATGAAAAATTAATATGTTAAAAATCCGAAGGAAATACCGGGTATTACATACTTTCCCCCTTACAATTTCTTAGAAGAAAATATTTTTAACTTGATACAAAAATATTAATAGTTTTACTTTAACACAGTGTATTATTTTGAAAGCCGCATAAAAATCATTGTATTCTTAGGATTCATTAAAGGATATTTAAAATTTATAATCTTAAATGCAAGGTTACTACTTAAAACAATTTTTTTTAATCTACTCCCTTTGTTTGATTAGTTTAATTAATCAGATCACCTGCCTATTGCTAGCTTCGACATCCATTGCCCGATAATAGTGGCTTCAAAATACGATCGCTTATGCACTTTTATTTGGAGGACCTCACCTATTCAGGTTTTTACCTAAACTTTGAAATTAAAATTAAAATTCCATAAAATCATTTAATTTCATTTTCCTTTCTTTTTATTTGGAACTCTCAACACTGTGTCCAGGTGTGACTGATCATGTGTACTTAAATGTAATGACTGGTGCGACCCATAATGCATGACTATGTCTTTGACTCAATGCACATGCAACCCACAAACTTTGGACATTGGTTTCAAGTCTTAAATTCAATAATAAAAATAACTTTTCAAAAATATTTCAAAAAAAATAACTCTTTATAAATATAAAACCTATTTATTGTATTAAAATAACGATCAGGTTTCTAGTGGCCACTTATTTATGAAAATATTGAAATGACCAAGAGGGGGGGGGGGGGGGGGGTTAATTGGTGCGGAATAGAAAATAAAAAAATTGCTTTGAAGAATGAACAAGAATTTATAGTGGTTTGGTCCCAACTTGACCTATGTCCACTTCTCCCAAAGACACTTTTTGGGGTTCCACTAACCACAAATAGAAAACAATGGAGATTTCAAGCCTATCTCCAACCTTTACAATGTGAGATTTACAAGGCTATCTCACTACCTTTACAATGAAGATTTCCAAGGCTATCTCCAACCTTTACAAATGAATTTTCTAAGGCTAACTCACAAACCTAACTTGAAACGACCCGAACCCAAAACAATATAATAAGATTTTTAAAACATAATAATAGTAATTAATCTTAAATTAAAATTCAAATAAAACTCCCTCCAAAATTTTTTTTTACTGAAAATAGGGTGCAATGATCGTTGTGCAATTAGCAACGATCGTTTTACAATTAGCAACGATCGTTGTTTGATGAACAGTGATCGTTGTGAAAACATGAAAATTTGCCGAAATTTCTAGTAGGTTACACGAGCTCGTGGGAATCAGCAACGAGCTCGTTGCAAAATCAGCAACGATCGTTGTGAACCCTACAACGATCCTTGTAAATTTAAAAAGCTTGAAACGAGCTATTTTCCCAAAAATCACAGTTTTATAAAAGAATTCTCGACTTTTCCCTGTAAAAGCAGACTCCCATCGACTCAAAATCAATATATCTATATACATCCACTTATCAACTTTAAAACACAATAAAATTATACAAAAGGAGCATCAAAATCTTATTAAACATATCATTGACCTAATATCAACTTTATACAAACTTCTCAAATTATATACACATATATACAAGAACATGTCAAACTTATCTC
>CANYLF013766084.1:0-13943 GCA_948193215.1 Bocquillonia castaneifolia
AACCCCCTATGTTTTGAAATTATCATACCAAAAGGTTCTTTTATACACTTTTAACTATAAATCATAGAATTAAAGGGTTAATTTAACAAAATTAAAATATATTATGGTCTATAAAATTTAAATATTTCCAAACTCATTCAAAAATTTTCATTTAAATATCAAAATAAAATATTTTTGATAATCTTTTAATTAATTTGTTTATTTAAATATAAGTCAATTTTTTATTTAAATATAAAAATGAAAAACTTTAGATGAATTTTAAAATATTTCTAAGTTTAAAGACTACAATATACTTTAATTTTATCAAATTACTTTAATTTATTATATTAATTTAATTTTTAATATTAATATATATATATATTTAATCAATTAAATCGATCTAAATTACAATTGAACATGTAGAAATTGAAAAAAAAAACAATCAATGACCAATTTGACTAAACGTTTTTACTTTTTTATAATTTCAATTGAATTTCCATTTGATTTTTTTTTTTTATCAACAAACTCATTGAACGAACGAGTTCGGTCCAATATTTAAAAACTAATTATCACTTAGCAATATATAAACGTCAACCAAGTGCTATCCAATTTGACATGGTCAAATTCAAAAATTAGATAAGGCTTTTTCAAAAGGAGGCAATAAAATGTCTACCTAGAACCTATCTTAATTTTTATTGCTCATTTCAAAGGTATTAAAACATTAATCGAATTGCTTAAAATAGGTAGAGTAAATAATATAGTATTCCCGTTACTGATTTTAAAATTGAATCCAACGTTCCATAAAATTTTTCAACTGAAATTTTAAAGTAAATAAGCCCAAACAAAAATTAAAAATCTCTAGACTTCTTCATGAATTATGTGATTTTAACGAGACTAATATCAAAAACAAATATCTCCCAAATATATATCACACTTTCTTAATATATCAACAAGCATAATGCAAGCGAACCAATTTAAAAATAAAGCTAATTAATTTAAAACATGTATCATGCCATTAGCTAACCTTTTGAGTTCTGTCAATTTGCAACACCATCAAAATTAAATAAAATCAATCTCGGATCATACCTTTTTTTCAATTAGAAAATAAACATTTGATTTATTTTTTCCCCTTTTTATTTACAAAAAGAAAATTTGGAATTGAAATTTCCATATATTAATTTTAACATTTTTGGAAAAGCTTCAAAAATCAAACTTATGGTATAGTGGTTTTTCAAATCACCATATGTTTTTTTTTTACAAATCTCTATATGTGGTACACTTTTTTAGCAAATCACTATATACAATTATATTAATAAATTTTCTTTAAAAGTATTGATAAACTAGGCATATTTCATCGATTAGCTTAAGTTTTATTAAATTAGAAAAATATATCATTTATATCATTATATATTTTTAAATAAAAAATTTTAAAATTATAATAATGTACAATGATTTGCTAATAAATTATAACATATACGCTAATTTATTACAAAAAAATCACAGTAAAATTAAAAAATCACTAAATTAAAGGCTTAATTTTTAAACTTTTGCATAATATTTTGTAATTAGACGAAGCTTGTACAATCTGTTGGAAAATGAAAAAGAAAGAAAAAAAGTAAATGTCTCACATTGGGAAAAGGAAAGAAATGTAAAGGATTTATAATTAAGTAGTTAGGACAGTTAAAATGGTTTATGTCATTTTAATAAGAAGTCCAACTATACCAATAAAGATGAAAGCCCAATCAATGCAAGCCTATGTGGAGATAGATCATGTGCACTTCTCCGAGATAGATCGGGCCACAATTCTAACATGGTATCGGAGCTCAAAGGCTTAACCGCCGCATGATCCACAGATCAAATGTTGAGGACTAGACAATGTCAAGCTGAACGAGTTTGAAGGCTAAGACCTATAACAGACGATAGGTGAGTTTGAAGGCTAAGATCCACAACAGATGATGGGCTGACAATGTAAGGTCCAAAATCCAACAATAGCGTAAAAGGCTGGACAAATGAGGGACCAGCTTGATGATAGAGGATCCAGATCCAATATGATGAAGCAAATGCAATTGGACTTAAATAGAGAATGAAGAACACAAGCCCAAACAAATAATGGGGACCTGTGGCCTCTAAGGTTTAAGAACGCAAACCCAAACAGATGAAGAAGAAGATCTGAGACCTTTGAGGTTCAAATGAAGAATAAAACGCCCATTTGCATTTGAGAGGGAGTGTTGGAAAATGAAAAAACACATCGAGAAAAAGAAAGAAATGTAAAGGGGTAAAGGGTTTATAATTGGATAGTTAGGATAGTTACAAGAAGTCCAACTGCATCAATAGAAATGAAAGTTCAATCAATACAAGCTCATGCGGAGATGGATCATGTGCACTCCTCCGACATGGATGGGCAAGAATTCTAACACAAACTTAATCTAATTTTTTTGTTAAGTGAATGTTAAAATTAAAGCCTTTTCATATTATTATTATTATTATTATTATTATTATTATAAAAAAAGAGAAATGTAAAAGAAATGAGTTGAAAGGGTATTATAATACAAACACAAAGACAAGAACAGCAACAAATACAAAAACAAAGTTGGCAAGTGGCGAGAGGCGGATATGTCTAACCAATGTCAATTTACTACTTACCCATTTGATTTAAACAAACAAAGAACAAGTGAACACTTATTTTCATATTTTTATATTTATATTACTATTAATTAGCCAAATACACGGTTGTTTTGGGGACCTAACCCGACATTCCCTTTTATTTTTCATTTGTATTTGAACTTTATTATCATTGTGTTTTCAGTTTAGCCCCCAACAGAGACTCTTGCAGACAAAGTCTTTAGCTTTATTGATCCTCCAGTTTTTTTTTTCTCTTTAATCTATTTGCAGAAGATCCTCCTTTACTACAAGTTCATAACTCTGTGAGTGCTGATCAGCAGGATGTAAGGTCAGTTGATGTTTGTGGGCCGTGTTTTATTGTTTTGATGAGTTTTTTTTTCTTGGTTGGTGGGTTTTGATTCTTGTTGGTTTGCTGTTTTTGGTGTTTTGAGAAATACCCATTTGATATTTTTGGTATTTTGTTAACCGACTTTGTTGTGCTTTTGATGATTAGCTTTGAATTGGGGTTTTAGGAATGTTGATGAAAGATTAGTTTAGTTGTTTTGTGAATGAATTTAAATGCAACTGCTTTGGTGACAATTGGATATAGTGAACGAGTCTTCTTGTTTCATATCAATTTATGTGCTATGTGCTCACAAGTGTTTTTGCAATTGCCCTGTTTTAGCAATGAGCTCATTGAGTAAGTACTCTTGGGGCATTCTAACACTTTGTTTGGATGGAGGGTTTTCAAGGATTTTGAAGGGTTTATAAAGTTTTGAAACCCTTCAACCAGTTTTTGAAAATCAAAAGTAAATGGAGGTAAGGATTTTGGAAGTTTTTAAAAACCTTATAAACCCTCCAATTGTCAACCCACCAAATTGGAGGGTCACGGAGTGTTGGTCTTTTATAAAACTATTTTTTATTATTATAATCACTATAATACCTCCTAAAATCTTCATTTATTATATGTTTTCCCAAACAGTCTAAATTCATACTTTAATTTACTTTATAAACCTTACTTTACTTTATCTTCATTTTTTTCCCAAACAGTGTAAAACAAACTAAAGTCTAAACCCAGGGTTTATAACAGGACTACATTGCTATTGAGATTGAGAATGATATAGCAGATATGCCTAGTCATCTTCACCAATACCTGATTTCTTTTTTGGTCGATTCGATGCTGTACTTTGAATTGATAACAAACAAGATTCACAAATGTAGCTATAACAATGACTTTTTTTTGCAATTCGGGATTCTTTGGCTTATGGTTTCATGCTGTAACTAACACTTATACTTGTTTGGTTTCTTCTCAATTTCACAACCATTAATTTTGTAGTTGAAAACATATACTGCATTATGATCATCTGCTCTTACACATGCTGCTACTGAGTTTCTGGCATAATGTGTATATCAACTGGCATTCATGTTCTAACAAAAAATTCAATTGCTGTTTTCTTCTTTCATATCTGTCTACAATATTCTGCTTCTATGATTTGCAAGTTTTTTACTTGTGGAAAATTCTTTTGCTTAAACATGCTCTTTCTAACAGACTTTTGTTCATTCATAATGGTTAGCCTGCAGAACTTGTCAACCGCAAAATGCTTTCATTGTTTAAGTTCCTAAAGAAACCAAAGAATGGTTCATGGAAGTGATTTGGTTGTCATTGGAGTCTCTGCCGGTTTGGCCCTTGGTATCTTGATAGCTTCAGTAATATTTTTTGTTATAAGGTGGTACAAGAAACGTGCTAGTCTCAGCCGATGTGCAAATGAGCGTAGTCTTACAACTCTTCCCATACGCACAAATGGCCCAGGGACAAGCACTGACTTTAGTGCATCACTCGCATCTTCTATAAACATTCAAATATCAGAACATTGTGAAAGAAATTCTCAGTTTTTCTGGTGGAATCGTCACAGTAAAGAGCAGTTTACGTCTCCATCAGGAATACTTAGATATTCTTATAAGTAAGTTAACTCTCTGAAGTTTTAAGCAAAATTTGTTCCTGTTGCATTTCAGGTTCAGTTTTTGTTACCTTGTGGCTTAAGTCTTCTTTTATTGCATCATACATTGGCCTTAATCATGTACAGGGCGTCTATAAATATTTTATTATGCCAATTCTTGGGTGGTAAAATTAGAAGATAATTTTTTTTTTTTCAATATTAGTGCTTGAAGCATTTTACTTTTGGCCCCATTTGTTTGTTCCATTTGCATTTGGTCTCAGAGACAACATATGATAACATATGCTTCTGAGGTGACTGTATTCCAAAATCATTGATACAGTTTTGAAGTTTTTTTTCTTGTTTTTATGATCAGAGAAATGATGCAAAGAAGGTAATCATCCTCTAGTTTCAGAGGAACCTTGAATTCAGTGTCTAGAGTTAAAATAGATTTTATTTTTGGCCTTTTGAAAAATTGAAGTCCTTTATACAATTTCCAAAGCATTAGATTGATTGTCCGAGTTTTTTTTTCCAGGGATATTCAAAAAGCTACCCAAAATTTTACAACAATTTTGGGACAAGGTTCTTTTGGTCCTGTATATAAAGCTGTGATGCCTGGTGGAGGAGTAGCTGTAAAGGTTCTTGCTTCTAATTCAAAACAGGGGGAGAAAGAGTTTCGTACGGAGGTAAAGGCTAATGAGATCCTAGATGAGTGAATTTCTTGTTCTTGCATAAATAAGCATAAGAGGAACGCTTATAATGCTTCATTTAACCTTGTAGGCCTTTTTTACTTTTTACTTTGATAAGCTGGAGGGGATATACTTGGTTTGTGCCCATCTATTTTGAAGGCATATATATTTAAAACTTTTCAAGTTATTATTGGAAAAGATGAAGTATTGCATGAGAGCACAGTTGGAAATAGACAGTATATCACTTTTTCTTTAAGACTTAATTTTTGGTGGCTCTATTAGATATACTTCTGCAGATTTAGGACTGAATAACTATCTATGTGATGATGTCCATTAGATCATTTATCACTTTGTACATCTGTCTCTGTGGTTCTCAAGTGTTGCTTTTCTTTTTATGAGCCTTTTTTGAACTTCAAACACACTTTTTCCCAGAAGCAATGTTGAGTTTTGTTTTCCTTTTCCCTCTCCTTTTGCAGGTGTCTCTTCTAGGACGGTTGCATCACCGAAATCTTGTGAATTTATTAGGATATTGTGTTGATAAGGGGCAGCGCATGTTAATCTATGAGTTCATGAGCAATGGGAGCCTGGCCAATCTTCTGTACAGTAAGCCCAGAACCTCCATTTACTTGATATGCTATACCTTGTACATGAAAGATAACTTTCTTGGCTAAAGCTGCATTGTACATTTTTTTTTCACAACTAGTTTTCCATGTTTCTTGGTGATTCAAAATCATTTGAACACTTGAGAAATGCGGTTTTGCTTATCTTTGCTGGTTTTCTAGTTAATAACTTACACTAGCATTCCAACAGGCTATGCTCAAATTCATTTCTGCTGGGAATTTTTTTACTTAATTGAGACGTGCTCAATACTTGATGGCATGTAGATGCGAATGCTTAATATCACTTGTCCTGCATTGCCTGCATTTATATTTGTGGTACCTGCATGCAGGCTTGGGCGGTCTAGATATAATTACTGTGAGAATCAGTATTTGCATGTGGAACTATGCACACATCAAATGATGATAAGTTACCTTTGCTTGCAGCAGGCAAAACCCATTCACAAGTCACAAGCCCCTAAACTTTAATTTTTTTTGGATTTAGATTTAGACCCCTAAAATTCATTTTTTTATATCTAGACCCTCCAACTTCGTGAATTATTATTTATGAGCCCTCCATTAACAATTATTATAAAATTTTGTAACGTTGTTAAAAGAAATAAAAAAATGTACTTTTTGCCCAAAATATTGAAAGTTTTTTTTTTTCTTGTTGTCTGTTTTTAGAAAGGAAAAACAAAACAATACTTCACTTTTTAGCGCCTCAAAATATTATTTTATTTTAAAAAAAAATCACCTCTAGGCAACTTAATGAGAAAGTTAGCTTCACATGCCAAAAGTTTATTAATTGAAGATTTAAAATTAAAAAATTTGTAAAGTTTGAGGAGCTAAATACACAAAAGTGAAACTTTAAGGGTCTAATTCCATAAAACATTAAAGTTAAGGGGCTTATAGATGGTTTTTGCCCTTGCAAAAAAAACTGCCCTGTTTTTATCTTCATCTGGTGATTGTGGCATTTCTCTTATTAATGCTTGAAGTTCATTAAACTGCAGGAGTATGCATATTGCAACTTTATTTGAATTTTAACTACATATAATTTCTGACTAAATCTGATGTAGTAGTAGTCATTTCTCACTTTATAAAATGGAACATCAGTTTCTTTTCTTGGCACTTCTTTCCCAAAAAATGAACATGTTTCTGTTAATGCATCCAGATGAAGAAGAAACACATCTCCATTGGGAAGAAAGGCTTCAAATTGCTCTAGATATCTCACATGGAATTGAATATCTTCATGAAGGGGTTGGCTGAACTTATTACCTAATCTTATAGTTCCCTTGCGGAATGCTGCCTCATTTATCCATCCATTCATATTTCATTTTCTTGGAACAGGCCGTCCCTCCTGTCATACATCGCGATTTAAAGTCTGCTAATATATTGTTGGACCAATCGATGAGAGCAAAGGTAAGCTACCATTTGAAGTTAAAGTTTGATATTTTAGTCCAAATTTTGTGCAAAGTTAGTAGGATGTTTAAGGTGTCAAACTCAATAATTTGAAGGACTTGAAAAATTAATAATTGAGAAAGATATCATTATCTTCTTATTTTTATCACCATTTTAGTCTTTCTGATAGACATTTGCCGGTATTCTTATGGTAGGTTGCTGATTTTGGACTTTCAAAGGAAGAGTCCTATGATGGCCGCAACTCTGGTTTGAAAGGTACATATGGCTACATAGACCCAACGTACATATCAACAAACAAATTTACCATGAAGAGTGACATATACAGTTTTGGTATTATCATCTTTGAACTCATTACAGCCATCCACCCACAGCAAAACCTAATGGAATATGTTAATCTTGTGAGTGTAATACCCTGACCCATATTTGTCATTCTTTCAATAATTTCATTGCCTAAAATCTGAAGCAAATTTCTGTTTTTTCCATATTTTCCTTAAAGGCTTCTATGAGTTCAGACGGTGTTGACGAAATCCTAGATAAGAAAATGGTTGGAGATTGCAACATCGAACAAGTGAGGGAATTAGCTACTGTTGCTCACAAATGCTTGCAAAAATCACAAAGGAAGCGACCTACAATAGGAGAAGTATCACAGGCAATATTAAGGATCAAAGGAAGGCACCGCACCAAGGAGGATACCATGTCCTTTTCCAGTGAAGCATTTTCGCGGGTACTCAGCAGGATAGAAGATCAGCAGGTGGAGTTGAGCAAAATGACCAGCATAAAAGAACAAGACTGAATGACTAAACCAAATTACTTCCATTTTTGTTTCTGCCCTCGAGTTTCCTCTTTTCTCCCCTGCCCCTAGTGTTCTGAAACTAATACCAAGATAGAATGTGATACACAGCAGAATAGGCAAAGGGATAGATGAGCTTCTTGTGGAAATAGTTGAAGGTCATCAACTCCAGTGTTGTAAAAATTTTAGAAATACAAATGTTTTTGCTTTTTCAGTGAGTGCAGATCCATTGGGGATTATTTTAACTGTCAAGTTGGAGTGAAGGCTGGATTTATTTCCAAAAGCAGCAATCTTCTGTTTTCCTGAACCTGCAGAAGAATGTATTGTTACAAAGTATATTCTCATTCACAAATAACAAGCTGCTGCTGAGTAGGGGGGGAAAAACAAACTTGCTATTTGTTCATACCGCATTCCTATTTCAGCTTCTCTCCATTGATCTTCCCCACAACAATTCCAGCAGGTTCGCCTCTATGACCAATTCTTGCTTGTCACTGTCCGGTTCAGAGACTAGCAGAGCATGTATCGTAGACAAACAAGTACATCAAGCCATTAAAGAATTCTATAGGCTAACACTTCTCTCAGTCACAATGAGAACTAGTTGATGACGGCTTTTTAGGATTAAAAAAAAAACAGAGAGAGGGAGAGAGGAGAGCATAGTTAATGGGATAAATACCTTAATATTTAGAATTGAGTCCAAGATAAGAATTTTTTTTTTTTTTTAAAGTACAATTTTCTTTAAATTTATAACATATCTTCAAACCTTTTTTTTCCTTCTTCCACCAAGCTTTTCTTTCTTCAACTTCACTTTTTATTACCTCAACTCTTGATCATCACCGTCAGATTGATGTTTTCTGTTAATTCCTAGTATGTATTTTTATCTTCCTCCAATTCTTTATCAAATTTTAAGTTGTGTTTATCATTCTCACTTGTTCCACTGCATAGCTTTCTACAATGAAAAACACAACTCTAAATCATTTGCTACAATAAAGATGAATGACTATAAAGATTTTGACTTTACTCATCTTTTACTTATGTTTAAATCACTTTCTACCGTGGAATTCAATTCATTTCACTTTCTAATGGAATTCAACTCATTTACAAATGAATTTTAAAAAAAAATTCTTTGATTTAGTTATAATCAATTTCAAAATCTTGTAATAAATAAATTTTATGTAAAAAATTATAGAATTGTATTCTCTATTAGAATGAGAGTAGTTAAAAATTAAATTTAAAAACCCAAAAAAAATCTTATATTCTCCCCCTAAAATTATTGCATTGCCCCCTTTGGGACTTGGGAAGTGTTTATTCCCATAATTAATCATGGCATGGGGCAAATTCAACCTTATCCATCAGACATGAAGATGACTACAAAGAAAAGACATGCTGATGGATAGGGGCCGCAGCAGCAAAACATGCTTCAGGTTCAGTTTCAGGCTAACTGGATAAGGCAGGGTTTTATTTTCATCAGGATGCTAAGCAACTAACCTTCACTAAAAGCCTTTAATATCACCTGTAGAATTGAATGCCAACAAGACTATCATATTCAGCTGCTTGAAAAAATCAAAACTACAGTCATCTATGCATCCTGCTACAGAAGAATAAACATCCAGTCAGTCGGTCAATCTTAAGGAAACCTACATCACAAATATACATCATTTATTTATTTATCAAAGTCATTACTGAAGAAAAAAAATCCAACGGTATTCAGCTGGTCAACTTCCAAAGGTGAAGGGGAAAAAAATAGTAGAATTAATACAATTTTTACCAACTCTGGACTTTATTTCTAATACTGAGCTTATCTTTTAATTTCCTATGCAACTTTATATGCTTCAAGAAATACCCCTCTGCATCACTAAAGCCCCACCTCATCGGCTTGACCAACTTGCCATATCCACAAGGGAGTTGTTATCTTAAAATGACTTCAGAATTTTTTTTGCATTCAAGCATTAGCCTCGAAGAAACTAAACGCCAAGAGTTGGTTACATTTGTTCCATGTAATGGTGCCACTGTGGCTCCTTGGCCATGTAAGTCCATGCTGAGGAATCACGTGCGTGTCTGAGAGAGAGCCAGAGCTTAGAAATGATCTATACATGTACCTGCATGCCTGCAATCTCATGTGTGTTTAAAGAAGCTAGCTTTTAACTGTGCCTAAAGTTGATGACCAAATCCCTTGACAACAAAAACAGTGACGTATGAATATTGAAATTTCATTGAGAAGGTGATTTTTGACATTCCAATATCAACAGTACATGGCATGTAGATTAATGACATCAATTGATAATAACAATGATAATTACTGCAACTTTCACACTGGCCAAATCAGATTATCACATCATATTTTATTTATCTGATAACAGGTGACATCTACAAGTTAATAATGCTAAGTTCAGGTAGTCACTTGCACTGACATTAGACAATGAATATTAAAGATATATACTGTCATTACATTCTTATCTCTAACTATAGTAGAAAGCACAGAGCAAATGCTTGAGAAAAACTCAAAGCATAAATGGTTGCAACCCCTGCATGACAACCATGCCTACGCACCTTATTTTCACTACCATCTTGTCTACTTAACACCCCCAATACTAAAACGTGAAGCTGCACAACCAAAAGAAAAAAAAAAGCAAAAAATAGAAAGATTACATATAGATGAAGAAACGCAGTTCTCACCTCCAACAGCTGTTGGCCACATTCTTCCATCCAAAACGGAGCATTATCAAAAGAGTTATTTCTAATCATAAATGAAGATCATACTCAGCAATACCAAAATCAACCACGTATTCTAGTTCCAACCTTTTCTATTCAGAACTGGCAAGATCTTCCAAGTCTCTGTCTAAACCTCTGACCAACATTTTCATATTTACGATTAGCAAAAGCTTCGCAGAGTAACATCTGCAAATTCTCAAGGTACTGTGACCACTCCTTTTCAGTTAGATCAGCCAACTTCACAAGATTAGCACTTGCAGGAAGCTGCTCATTCACACTCCTATTTCCAGCTGATGTGCCAACCAAATACCCATTTTTCTCCATCACACCCTCATGTTGCCAACTCTTCTCACCAAAGCTCATGCTTTTCAATAACATTGGCTCCTTTGAAAATGTTAGCACTGTGTCCAGTGTAGGGGTAGCACATCCATCATTGTTTAAAGTTAATTCATTTCCTTCACTGTCTTCTACTTCCTCCTGTTCCTCATCCACACTTTCTACCAAACTGAAAAGTGGTGGTAGGCCATTGCCTCCTGTGGACTTGGGGGACGGAGATTTCATTGCCAATTTGTCTACCACATTTGAAGTGCAATCTAACTCCTCAACTTCGCAGTCAATATCAAACTGAAACTCTTCATTGTATTCTGCTTTCACCTCATAAGGAAAACATTCAGTCTCACCTAACAGGCTAATTGCCTGAAGGCATATAAGTTCAAACTCACTAGGTTGCTCTTCATGACCTCGAAACTCCCTGCTCATCATCTCTCCGATCTCGGCAAGACAGAGTCCCAAAGCTGCTGCTTTCTTCAGAAAAATTGTGCATACAATCAAGACCCTGAGGCATGCCTCTCGAATCATGGGCAGCTCCTTTCGCAGCATATCACAATCTTGAAAAGGATCAAGGTGTTCAATATAATCAAGCTCATCCTCAGAAAAAGGAATAGACGCCTGCGGCCAATGGATCCACTCAAAATATGGATCCTCTAAGCTTTCAGGAAGGCAGAGGCCATGATCAATTGGAACAAGATCCACATGATTAAACCTCTCAATCCCACCAAGCTTCCTTACCAGAAGATTTCCTGCATGTCTGTCTGTGTTCAATATACGTATATCTAATATCCCTATTCTATGCACAGCAGAAACTGGAAAGCTTGAAAATCCATAGTCACTGGCATCAAAATCATGAGGTATAAACTGCTGCAATGATGCAATCTTGCTAACCTGCTTCCTCTGTTGATTCTTATTTCCCTTCACCCCATCATTGACATTGAATACTGAATGAGTGACTTTCACAAGGGCAGTTGAGGGTACATTAGCAAAATGATCATAATCAAGACGGTAAGCTGCAACTTCTCTGAAACCTGTTTCTCCAACCCTTACTGAGCGCTTCAAGCCTGGCTGCCCTAAAGTTTGGCCAACAAAACCTTTTGGGTTGTTCGGGGCATATGGTTCCTCATCTGTAGGCTTCACAATAGCAACATTATCACCATGGCAATTTCTAAAATAGTACGCCCCTCCAAGCCCACTGCGAATAGGAATCGGATCGACCCCATCCCTCATTCCCTGGACAATATCACTAACTAGTTCTTTCACTCTTCCAAAGAAATCTGAAAATCCTAAAATCTCAATTGGAGCACTCAGGTCACTCTGCTGAAGATCCTTCCCTGCAGATGAAAGACATGGGGTAGATGAGCTTCGATGCATAAAATTCTTGGTCAGAAGAAGAGGAGAATCATTTCTAACAGCACTCAAGTCATTTCTATACACCATATCCCCAAAAATCAACGACCTTTCCTCGGTAGGGACATGAAGGGCACACTGTAATTTCCTCTTGAGAGTATGAGCATTGTCACTCCTGTCTAATTCTACAGTCAAAACAAAGCCTGTCTCTGTCTGGACAAACACACGCCTCCGTCCAGAATGTTTCCTTTCCAATTTCTTATCACCACAACAGTCACCACAAAGGAATCCTTTAAAAGCCGGAATCGCCATACGGTCTTGCTGTACAGAGTGGTCGAAATCAGGATGCATGGAAAGAAAAGGAAGAGAAGCTGTAAATCTCGAAAATCTGCAAGAGAGATGGCGATGGCAGAGAGCAATTCTCTCAAAGAGACGCCAATCCCAATCGCCCATGAAGAAACTGATATCATAATCAACAAAGTTGAAATTCAAATTCCCCTCCTTTGAATCACATTGGAATATACATATACATATACAGATACAGATAAATACAGTTGCAGCAAAACCAATATCATCTACTATTGCTGCCTACTTAAAATGTAAAGCCATCATCCATTCATCTGAAACATTAGCAATAACATAATAAATAATAAATCAACTTTTCAATGTAATCAAATTATAAATATTGCAGAATTACATAAATTAAAATTAGGATGCAAAATTTGGTAAATTTACAATAACAAAAAGTAAAAGAAAGAAAAGAATCTAACCAGATAACAGAAAGATGAAGATATAAAGATAAAGGGCTCCATTTGTTTTTCTTTCTGTTAACTGTTTCTCAAGAGAATCGGAAAGCCATAGTAATTTTAGGGTTTCTCTAACCCACTGCCACTGGTTATGGCCATTGGCCAACACCAGTAGTACGTGTGCTCATGTAATGTAATGCAATAACCTTTTTGGTCAAAGGTGCATTTTTGACCTTAATGTTTTATGTGAGGAGCTGATGGTAAAACGTAGAAAACATGCACTTTAAGCACTTCAGCTGTAACAGAACTAACGTCCGTTAAATAAAGTAAACACCCAAAAAAGATTGTACATCTGCTCGTTGCTTAGGCTCAACCTGACTCTCCTTCGCCTTATTTTTCCTCATCTACTTCTTTCTCCTTTGATTAATCTTGATATTGATATTAATTTTTCCTCTACTTCCTTTGGGTTTTCATCGTCAAATTTTCATTAGGTTTTTTATGGGTCTTCAAACGATTATAGTTCTGGGTTTCGATCAGTTATTATGCCAAAACGAGGCACGCTTCATGAGAAGATATAGTCAAATCTCTATATGAATTTTTCCCCTTTTTCTTTCGAGTTTTTATCATCAATTTTTCATTAGCTTTTTTATGGGTTCTTCAACATTTAAAGCTCTGGATTTCGATAAGTTATTATACGGCTGATGTGTTACCACGAATTAACACATTCCAACGTGTTAATAAGAGTAAAGATTTTTGAGATGTAAAAAGTGTGGTGATTTGGCCGGGAAGAAATCCTTCTT
>CANYLF013767500.1:0-11872 GCA_948193215.1 Bocquillonia castaneifolia
ATCGTTGCACTATTCACAACGATCGTTGCAACCCTATTTTCAGAGAAAAATTTATTTTCGAAGCAAATTTTCAATTGGATTTTGATTTATGATTAATTACGATCATTATATGTATTAACGCGTATTAAATGGTGTTGGATTTGGGATGTGACATGTTGAACCTGTTAAGTACCACAAATACCTTCCTTAGGTCATCCGGGTGATCCTTTTCCCTCTTACTCTTTATGATCAAGTCATCTACGTAAGCTTTCACACATCCTCCCAATAATTCTCTAAACATGTAATCCATGAGTCTTTGGTATGTAGCCCCAGCGTTCTTTAATCCATAAGGCATTACTTTATAGCAATATGTCCCCTTGTCTGTTAGGAAAGCTATCTTGCACTTATCCTCTGTGTCCATCAATACTTGGTGATATCCATTCGCTGCATCTACCATGTTAAGGATCTCATGCCCTGCTGTGGAATCAACCAACTGATCAATGGATGGCAGAGGGTAATTATCCTTCAGGCAGGCTTTGTTTAGGTCGGTGAAGTCCACACACATTCTGTACTTCTCGTTAGCTTTCTTGACTAGCACGACATTAGCACACCATTCCGAATGCCTCACCTCCTTTATGAAACCAGCCTCTACCAGCTTATCCACCTCCTCATTGATTACCTTTTGCCTTTCTAGGGAGAATTGCCTTTTCTTCTGCCTCATTGGTTTGGCCTGTGGATTCACATTAAGCTTGTGTGTGATGATCGATGGGTCTATCCCGACTATCTCCTTCAGGGTATTTGCAAAGATGGAGGAGTTTTCTAACAACAATTCCTTGACCCTCTTTGCGACCCCCACTCTCATGTCTCTTCCCACCTTCACTATTTTATCACTGTTTTTTAGGACTAGTGGATAGGTTTCTCCTACAGGCTCCAACTTCCTTTCCTCTTTTGTAGGGGGTATTTCTTCTATAGACATTGCCTCTGCCTCTCCTCCTTCTTCCACTACATAGCATTGTTTAGCCATGTCTTGGTTACCCCTAATTGTCACAACTCCCTCTAGAGTTGCCATTTTCATGGTTAGGTATCTGATACTTATGATTGCTTCTGTAACATAAAGGAATGGTCTTCCCAGAATGGCGTTGTATGCTAGCTTCATATCCACCACATTAAACAGTGCTGTGATTTTCTTGGTTGGGCCTTCCATTCTGTCCCCTATTTCCATGTTAAGCGCAATAGTGCCTACGGGCTGTATTGGTGCAGCCCCTAAACCTACTAGAGGTTTTATAACCTGTTTGAGGTCAGTTACCGCTCCTTTCATGACCTTAAAGGCTTCGAGCGTCAATATGTTCATGACAGTTCCTTCATCCATCAGGATTCGTTTTACCAAAAACTTGCCAAATATAGCATTAAAAACCAATGCTTCATTGTGGGGTCCTGTCACATGCTTGCCATCTTCCATGCCAAAAGTAATGCCTTGTGAACCCTTACTAGCTTCACCTATATTTAGTATCTCCTTCCTCTGTCTCTTTCTTACCGAGCTGTTGCTTGGTTCTCCACCCACAATTACATGAATTACTACCAGGTCCTTCTCCGCCTCAGTCCTGGCCTGCTTTCCCCCATCTCATTCTCTAGCTTCTCCATCCTGTGTATCTCACCCCCTCTTCTCTCCTCCTGCTACAAATCTTCTCAATTCCCGTTCTAAACAAGCCTTTCAATTTCTCTCTTCAGGTCGCGACATATTTCAGTTTCATGGCCCACATCACCGTGGAATCTACAATACTTACTTCTATCTCTTATAGGGGCTGAGGCGGGATTGAGCTGTCTGGGCCTCTAGTACTACTCTCTATTTTCCTTAATCCACATCAGGATGTTTGCCCTCGAGGTGTTGAGTGGGGTGAAGTTTCCTCTATCCCTGGGCCAGGGGTAATGCTCTCTTGGAACCTCTCTCCTAGTTTCCCTTCGATCCATTTTCTCAGGCCTGTCGCTCCTTCGCTTATTTAGGTCGTTTCTATCCATTCTCAAAACTTCATCTAGGTCGGCATATTTTTGTGCCTTTAACACTAGTTCCATAAAGGAGGTTGGTTTAAGCGTAGCTAGCTTCTTCTGGAGCTTTGGGAATGTTGTTCCCTTCCTGAGGGCTTCGGCTACTGTTTCGACGTTGAGCTTGTCTACCAGCATCACCTCTCTATTAAACCTCTTCACATAACTTCTCAGGGTCTCTCCTTCCCTCTGAGTGCATCTATATAGGCCACCAGACTTCTTGTTAGGTGGTATGTTTGTCAAATATCTAGGTCTAAAAGTTGATGCCAGGTCATCAAAGCATGCTATGGACCCCCCTCCAACTTAAGAAACCATTGCTGGGCAGATCCTGACAATGTTGTTGGGAACACCCAACAAAGTGTGGCTTCGTTCATGCCTTCCTGTAAGGACATGACCATTCTGAATTTTGCTATGTGCTCTTTAGGGTTCCTTGACCCATTAAAGGCCTCCATTTTTGGCAACTTCAGCTTATTTGGCAAAACTTCTGTCTATATGTGCCAGCTTAGTGGGCTCCTTGTGTCTCCTAGGCAGTCCTCCTCTTACTCTCCTCTTTTGAACTTTCTGAACATGTCCATCATTCTCTAGTCTAAGTCCCCGTCTCAGTCTTGCTCACCATGTTCAGGTCCCTTCCTCCTGGATGGGTGGGGTGTAGATGAATCTGCCTCGTTGTCTTTTCCCTTGGTCTTTCCCTACTCTGCTTTTTCTCCATTTTCCTCCCTTAGTGGTACCTCTTTGGTGAGATCTACCACCTCATTAGCTATCACATGCTAGCCATCCCCTCCGTGCCAAGGAGGTGGTGCCGTACCCCTAGGTTAGGTTAAGAGGTTGTTTGGTGTTACCGATGACGTTTTAGCTTGCACCATTGCTATTAGTTCCTCTAGGACCTTACTTGCCATTGGGGAACTTAGGCTGTTAAGGAAATCCATTTCATGTGTAAAAATGGGGGTTGGTGTTTGGGTTGCTTTAGGTGAAAAATGTTGAATGTGAATGGGCTCTCTAACTCTAGTAGTAGGTGGTGTGAATAGTGTTCGATTCAGAGCTGGGAAAGTCGAGGTGCTTTGCAGTCCAGAAGGGCTAGTATAAGTCCCATGCTGGAAGAAAGGCAATCGGCGACCACCAACACCCTGGCTTCCTCCTACACCCGCCATTGTGCTGGTTGCCCAAGTAAACCCTGTCCTGGCTGGAATCGCTGTGGCATCTATGGTACTAGAACTACCAGAGCCAGCTGCTCCAGCACTTGTCTGCATAGAGATGGTGTTGCCTAGTCCAACTATTAGTTGTGTTGGATCTTGTTGGGTGGTACTTGCCGGCAATGTCACGCCGGCAGCCGAAGTCCCTCCACTGTTTGTATTCATCGCTTTCTTTTACTCCTAACTTTCATCACACCAATGATAGATCATGTCCTGATCCTGCTATTCCGGTGTTGGTTCACCGGCTGGTCCTGTCTGTGCACAATTAAGCAAGGGCCTCAGAGGTGGGGTGTGATCTCCATAACCCTCCGATGCCTAAGTCAGAAAAGTATTTGCTAGGTAAGTGTGTAAAAGGTTAAGTGAGAGATCAATTACGTTTCCTGGAGGGTCCTCCTTAGCTTATATAGTAGTCAGGGTAGGGAAACCCTGGTGTGCCTTATAAGAGAGGCATTCCATTAATGCCCTTAAGGTGAGCGTGATGGGCCTGCCTAGGCCCAATACAATGGTAGAGCATTAGCGATTAAATAATATCACTAGCATTCATGATGAAAGTGGCGAAACTTTTAAGGAAGAGACGAAAATTGTTGAGGCTTTTATGTCTTACTTCTCAAATCTTTTCAAGAGCTCTAGACCATCCGAAATGTCCAAAGTCTTGGATGTAGTGAAGTAGAAAGTAACATCCCAAATGAACGGGAAGCTAGTGGAAAGGTATACTAGACAACAGGTTCTCAATGTTCTTCAACAAATGCACCCTAACAAAGCTTTGGGACTGGATGATATGTCAGCGATATTTTTAAAAAAAATTTTGGTCAGCCATTAGGAATTCTATTTTATCAAAAGTCCTTGATATTTTGAATAATGGTGCATGTCCCCATTCTCTGAATCATACTTTTATTGCTCTGATTCAAAAAATCAAAAATTCCAAGTTTGCTACACAATTAGACATATTAATGTTTGCAATGTTATTTTTAAATTGGTTTCTAAAACCATAGCTAATAGGCTAAAAATATTGTTACCTGAGATTATTTCATAAAATCAATTTGCTTTTTTTCCTAGACGTCTTATCACTTATAATTATCTCATTGCTTTTGAATGCTTCCATCATATTAAAAAGACAAAATGAATAAGGGTTTGTTTGCTCTTAAGTTAGATATGAGTAAGGCTTAAGATAGGGTAGAGTGGGAATTTTTTGAGAGAAGGCATGTTAAAAATGGGTTTTCATTTGAACTTTGTTTATCTTATTATGAGATAGATGTCTACTGTCTCCTATTCTATTTTACTCAATGGTGAGCCTCAACAACGCTTTTTCCCTGAAAGGGCAATTAGATAGAGAGACCCTCTTTCACCCTATTTATTTCTTCTTTATGCATATATCCTTTCAGGAATGATTTCAAAAGATATGGAAGATGGTGCATTAGGAGAACAACTCCTTCCATTTCTCACCATATCTTTGCAGATGACAACATCACTTTTAGATAAGCCAATCATAAATCTTTACAAGTTTCATAGAGAATTTTTGATGATTACGCTCAAGCCTCAGGCCAACAAGTAAATTTTTACAAATCATAGGTTGTTTTCAACTTAAATGTCAAGTCGAATGTGGCTCTCTCCCTTCAATAAAATCTTTAGGTAAAAATGGTGGAACAACATTCAAAATATTTGGAACTTCTAGTGGCTTTTAGGAGAAAGAAAAAAAAATCTCTCTGATTCACTTCTTAACAAGATACAACAAAAGCTCAAAGGTTAGAAGGTAAAGCATCTCTTAAAAGCGGGAAAGAAGATACTCATCAAATCTATAGCTCAAGCCATTCTGACTTATGTCATGATCCGTTTTCTTCTCTTAAAAGATGTGATTCAAAAGATGAAAGGAATGATAGAAAACTTTTGGTGGGGATAATAGAAGTCTGAATGGAAAACTCATTAGTGTCAATGGAAGAAGCTTTGTTATTCAAACAAGAAAGGGGGAATTGGTTTTAAAGATTTAGAATCATTTAACTTTGTAATGCTTAGGAAACAAAGGTAGCATTTGTTAAAAGATAAAATATCGTTGCTAGCAGGAATTATGAAAGCAACGTACTAGCCGAGACGTTCCTTTTTAGATGCTAAACTGGGACCTGTCCATAGTTACACATGGAGGAGCATTATCGCTTTAAGAGTTTTAATCAGATAAGGGGGTTGTTGGTTAGTTGGAGTAGGTATTAAAGTGCATTTTTTGAGGGATAAATGGGTTCTAGGTCTCCCAAATTGCTGCATTCAAAGTCCCCAACCCCAAGATGAGGAAGAATGTCAGGTATCCTCTCTTATCAACTCGAAAACTTTGAGTTGGAAGGTAGATGGCTTGCATAATTTATTTTTAGCTCAAGAATGTGCTCTTATTAAAATAATACTTGTAAAACCAAGAGGGAGGGAGGGTGTTAACATCTAATTTTTTTGATGCAGATATGAGGAAGCGGGTCAGAGGACCAATGATGATTACTCATGCTTGAAAAGCATGAATTTGAGTGGTAATAGCTCTCTATAGATCACATAAATGTTTCTGAAATGGTTTTGAAACTTGGAAAGTGTATTTTGAGTCAAAAAACTGATTTTAACCTAAAACCGTACAAACTTCAGACGATTTTCATCATAACTTTTCTATGAGTGTCGGAATAGCCTGAAACTTTCCTGTATAGTAGATTGGACCGTTCTATACATTTTTGTCTCAATATGCATTTCAGATTTGGACGTTTAGGGCTTCAAAATGGCTCAATGCCACTATGGTGCCCCAAATGCCACTATAGGGGTGGTGTTGGGTCACAAACGACACTACCGCATTTACAGCCGAAATTATTTGAGTTTTGAAGCATTTTCATCTGATCCTATCCGATTTTCAAATTTCAAATCATTTTTATCTGAATTTTGAATTTCAAAACTAGATTGTGAGCTTAGATAATCACACTTTTCCCATTTCCTCTGCCTATAAATATGGCACGAAAGCTATAAAAAAATTTGCTCTGATTTGATCCTAGAGAAAGCTCTAATTACCATTGCTAAACTCTTTGGCCTTTGAGATTCATTTCTTCAAAAACCCCCTCTTTCTTTTTAAATCTTTAGAGAAAGAGGTTTTGTTCTTATTTCTTGTTCTTGGTACGTGATTCACTGGAGACGATGCTCTGCCCAAATCACTCAAACTATTTGAGGGACTCAAGTTGCATCTTATCTTAGAGGTAAGTGTTCTAACCTTAATCTTTGTCAATTCCTTTCATAATAAGCATGAAATTATGATTGTTGTAATTTAATAACTGATTGTTGTATGAATATGAATAAACTGCCATGAAAGATTATTTTTCATTTCTACATACTCTAATTATGAACCGCCATTCTAGACCATTTATTTAGACTGTTTGCATAATAAATCCATGTTTTTCTATCTTTTTATTGATTTTTGGGCTTGGGATAGCCAGAAAAACAATTTCTTTGTTTTTTATTCATCATTTCTGTGTTGGGATTGCAAACACCATTTAATGAAGTGACGTTTGGCCCAAACGCCACTCCCATAGTTGCGTTTAAGACAAACACCACTCCTATAGTGGGTTTAATGATTTTGCTCTTGGAATTTGGCGTACATGTAATTTTGCTGTAAATTAATGCTTTCATATGGAAATAATTGATGAGGTAAGCTTCTGTAACTCTCTTTGGTAATCTTTAGATTGTAAAAATGCATGAAAATGATTTAAAATGCTTATTCGGTAATATTTTGTTTAGGTTAAAATTGGTAGAAACCTTGGTTGTGTTTCTTGTTTCTATTGTTTGTTATGATCTTTGCATGAAATTTAACCTGAGTGCTAACTTGGTAATGTAAAATCAATTATTGTTTGTAAATAGAAACTCACTTTTTGCATGTTTTGTATGTAAACTGTAAGGAGATTATCGTTTGTTATATCCTATTTGTTAGTGGAAAAAAAGGAAGAAATAATACTAAAAGTGGTGGTAAAGAATCACAATTTAAGGAATGCGGTATTTTGATCACAGAATCTTTGAGGTCAAAGCAGCTCCACATTTCTTAAAGGAATAGAGACGTACACTAATTAAGATGTTCTCGATGCCGGTTCGGGTGGCGATTCCCGCTTTGCTCCTTTAATTAAAAATGTAGTGCCGCAGTCATCGATTAGACTTAGATTATTGAGGAAACCCCTCTTTATACATAGTTTGGCGACTCCACTGAGGACGTCAGACTATTGATTCTGGTGATTAGCCACTTTTCATTATTATTTCCAACTCTAGTTTGCTTGCATTCTTTCTTGAATTATAACACCCTACCTCATGGGTACCATTGTTCGAGCTCCCTATGATTTACGAATGTACTTCATAGAGGGCAGAATCAGTGACTAACACTCATCATAGACTGAATGTTCTACCATCGCTTGACCCTTAAAAAGGTGAGATGGTTAATGGAAGTTCACCTACTTTGGGAACCTTTCTTAACTGAACTAGCTGAAGCCATGTAATGACCCTAGCAACTTCCTATAGGACTTACCAAATGCTTGTTTGTTTTGTGATGCCATTTAGCCATTATCTTAACCTAGTATAGTGTTATTGCCCTTAAATCGAACCCTGATTACTAATTGTGTGAAAGGGATGTGAAGGTGTTGGTATAACTCTAAGATGGCCCTGGAACATGGGGAATTTTAGGATTCGAGAAGAGTAACCTTAACTACTACCTTTGTCAAAGGGATGTTCGTGTATTGGTCTAATTGTACCTGACCAATGCTAAATGGCTCTGGAGCATAGGAAACATTAAGGACTCGTTAAGAGCAAAGGTATGGGATTAGTACATAATGATGACTTATTGTCTGGTTTGGATAGTGAGAGATCTCTATGCTATTATGCATAACCATGTCAACAATAGCATCTCCCATTGATGCGACCAAGTCAATTTCTAGGAGTCTTAACTTGCCAAACAAACACGTGTGTGGGAGAAATAAGGTTGGATGGCCTACCACTTAGTAGTACATATGCTTGACTAACATTTGCTACTTGTGTCCCCTTGTCCTATGCATTCATACACGCATCCATGCATCCTTGCATACACGACATAACATGCTAACCCCTTGTTTTGCTGTAATATAGATCCTCTTAGGATACCTTGGACAAGACAAGGTACACGTCTCTCTCGAAGCTCACAGGAATGTGCACTAAAATTTCCTAACTCCCCCGACATCATGGCTTTAATTAGTGATGACCTGTTGAAGACCTTGCAAGAAGTGATCAAGACTGGGATTGAAAGCTTTGGAAGATAGACAAGACCATATGGATTATAAGTAAGAGACTAGTGATGAGGAAAGGGATGACTGTGAGAAGAACAATGGGTAGGAAGCCATAAATGCTTTGGTAAAGAAGATGGAAAAGCTCTAAAAGTTGGTGAGAGTCAAAGACATTGATTTTGACAACCTCGGTCAACGAGGCATAGTTGGCCTCCCTCCTAAATTGAAGATGCCTGATGTGTCTAAGTTCAATGGGGTTGGAGATCCAAGGATGCACCTTAATCAATACATCACAACCATGTCAGCTACTCCTCTAATTACCGAGCAGAAGCTTGGGTTGTTCCCACTCTCTTTGGTAGGAATAGCTTCGGATTGGTGCCATGCTCAATCAACAGCTACTCAAGCTAATTGAAAGACTCTTAATGAGGCTTTTAGGGAGTAATTCTCTCACAATGTTACCCTAAAAATCTCTTTGCAAGATTTAGAAATGACCAAGCAAAAAGATGGAGAGTCCTTTTTAGAATTCCTCACTAGATGGAGAAACAAATCTGCTGCCATAAAGAACAAGCCCTCTAAAAAAGATCAAGTTCGAATGGTGGTTCACAATGTCCTTCCAACTTAGGTGGAAAACTTGCAAATGATGAATCCATGAAACTTTGATGAGTTACATAATGATCGACTACAAGTTGAGGAAATTGGAGCCTTGAAGCATGAGCCCCTGGAAAATGCATTCAAGGGATTAGAAGAGCAAGATTCAAACTATGACCCGGATCAGTGAATGTCCATTATCATATCGAACTCAAGCATCCATAAAATCATTAAGTGTCTAGGATTTTCTCATGTTGCTTGGCACAATAAATTCTCTTTAGGTCAATGATAAGACATTTGTTTCAACTTGTTTGATCAATGTTTTCCTCTAAGATGTGAACGCATTTGATTAATAATATTATGAGTTTATTTGACTTCAATTCATTTCATGATTGTTCATTTAACACTTGTGCACATGACATAGGAAATACTTGCTCCACTTGATATTACTGCTGATAAAATAAAATGATGGTTTTCAAACTTGAAATCAAAATTTTATTCAAAGTAAGTGTTATTGATTGAGTTTTCAATTCCCCATTTTTAGTGCATTTATTTTGATTGTGATATTTCATCTTGAGGATAGCAGGTCCTGCCAGCGGGTTGTGTCCAATGGAATGGTGAGCTGAATCACTAAATTGGGATTTTAGCTTTTAAGAAAAATGTTGAGTCGCCACCCGAACGGCATCGGGATACTGAGTGACAAATAAAATAGGTTGATTCCTTTTGAATTCCCATCCTTCAACACTCTAGATGATTCTGGGTTCGGAATGAGTCTTCCATACTAGGTAAATTCCCATTTAGTTAATTAATATGGTCATTATTTCCTACAACGGACAAACAACTGTAAAGAGATAAATCACCCAGAAAATAATATGGCACTGGTAAGGATGAATGATCATCCCTAAATTGTTTCTATTTGGTTTTATTACTCTACATTTGGTTTGATTGGATTAGCCCTAATGCATTAAGTGCAGTCTGTTATATTTGGTGGGTTTCTACTTATTTTAATAATAATATTTACCAAGTGGATTATTTCCTTATTTATTTACATGCAAAACACCCACAGTTGGTTTTTAATATTTTTTTACATTACTTTAAATATTAATATTTACACATTAATTAGTTAATTTATTGCTCGGAGTAAGATGGCAGAAATATACATAGATTTTTAGAGAAAGGAAAAGAGAAATGATTTTCTACCTTTTTTATTCTACTAATTTACCGGGTTTATTTATTAAAAGTCTGATTAATTATTTCGACATGCTATTCTAAGTGATTAACATTAAAGTAAATAGGGTTAGAAATCTTACCGCTCGACTGATTAGTTCTGAACAGGGCCAATCAGTTGACCTTGAAGCTTCAAACAACTGATCCACAGTGAAGTCTTATGGCCTTCATTTTTGTCATCGAGATGGTTCGGCTGAACCATTAATAAAGGCTCGATCGAACCTTAATCTTGGCCCAAGCCCATTCCCTTTGTAATGTGATCCAAGGTATGAAGCAATGGATCAATGACTATGGAGTATATTTTGAGTGGTGATGACAATGATTTGATGACAATAAGGTTATTAGCAATCTAATAAACTTAATTCTACAAAGTCAAGAAAGTCAACAAGTCAAAGTCAAAGTCAAGCATGCGGTCAATGGTCAAAGGTCAACAAAGTCGATCTCTAAAGGGTCAACTTAAGGTTTGGATGAAACCCTAATCCTAAGGGTTGGTTACTTATCCATAATTCCAAATCCAATTGGGAAGTTAAAGTCAGATTTCCTAAGCACATCACCTTGTTCGGGCCATAACTTTTGTTACACAACTCCGATTGGGGTGATCCACGGAAAGAAGATTTCAAGATATACTATTCAAATGCTTTAAGAATTTTCAATTGAGTCTCTAAGGGGGTCGGAATTAGGACGCAACATCGAAGTTAAAATCTGCCACTTTTAGTTTTCCAACTAGGATTAGGATTTCTATCTTTATTTGCTTTTCTTTCAAGCAAGCTTGTTTGGCTGAATTTTCTTAGTTGTTTAAGATTAGAATTACTTTGTTTAAGCCCTATATAAAGAGTCATAAGGGCTAGCTAAAATTCATAAGTTCAATAATAATATTTTTTGACTTTTACTTTTGCAAAAACCCTACACGTTGCCTATTATCTTTAAGGTGTACCTTATTCATTTCTTGAATTAAACTATGTGTTAGTTTATTAATTTCTACCTTAAATAATCTATTAACTTGTTAGTTCAAAGGTTGTTTGAGCAATCATCTAATTATAACTAGAGGGTTTAGTAGTTAATTACTAAGCTTGCTAGTTCCATCAAATTAATTGCAAACATCAAGTTAGATCTATGGGTTAAATGAAATCAACAATATTGGTCTGCTAGCTATCTCTTTATAGATAGAGGGTTTATCATGTTTGGTTAGGTTAATCAATCTAAATTGAGTTTGAATGTATCAATTGTAACGTCCATAATTAATTATCAATTAATTATGCATTTAAGTATGTTAAATCATTTCATTAAGCATTGGCATCAATAGTATGTTTGATTTTGTTAATTGAGGTTGATTTATTGGTGATTATGAGTAGGAGGGGTGTGATTGAAAGAAATAAAAGTTGGAGGTGGTTAAATGGTAATATTTGATTGTTTTAGGAGTTATCTCTTGATGGTTCATTTCTATTAGTTATGTATCATTAAGTAAAATTGTGTGAAATAGGATTGGTGGGAGTTGGATTAATTGAAGGACTAGATTGTAAGAAAAGTTGAGGAGCTATTTGTAAAAGAAGTATGAGAGTTGGATTAGATAGTTAATAGAAGTAAGTTTAGGGAGTGGTGTAGGGA